>BPLR01007086.1:0-49928 GCA_021605095.1 Caerostris extrusa | reverse complement strand
AATTATTTTTGCAGAAGAAGACTACAAAGATCATTTTGTGGAAAACAATATATTTTATATGAAGAAAAATATTGATGAGTCCGATATAATGAAATGGAAAAGATCAGTAATGACTGAAAACTGGAAATACAGAAATTAATGCTAATACAATTCAACTAGCCCAAACAAAAGAATAATAAGTACTGAGATATCATTTTTTTTTAAATACAGCTTTTTATATTTCAAAGAATGAGAATAAAAGATTATATTTTTATACCACAATGTTACCACATTATAACTTAAGTAATTCTTTATATATGTTTTAAATATATATTATAAAAACCATAAAAAATAATAAATAAATGAAACAAATGCAGGCTTATAAGCGCCTTCACTATTGTATATTACAGTGATAAAATTAATAAAGGTTCTGGAATATACATGGATCAAATAAGAGATTTTAAATAAGAAACCACTAATTTTCACACAAATTAAGCCGATATTGCTGAACTAAAATACGGCCAGAAGCTTATTCTGTAAATCTGTTGAATATTTTATAAATGACGTTGTTATTTTCATTTATGAAGAAGGAAGACTATAAGCTAATTGAATTTTACGTATATCACTTCTATTTTTAATTTGTTTATTATGTGCATGAATTCACATAATAAAAGTAATCAATTAATTAAATTCTATATCTTCATTTTCAAGACTGAGACTGACTTAAAATAAATAAATCACCAAAATCATTAATTTGACTATTTTCCAGAAAAATATGTTCATATGGAAGTTAGAAGAAAAGTATGTGTACACATAAATTAAGGAAACTAGTATTTAATGAAAAGAGTGAAAAAAGTATAATAAATGGTAAAAATATTGAAAAATATAAACTTGTGAAGGATTAATTATGAAAATGAAAAGCTGAAGATTTAGATCCTAAAAGATTAGAAATATATATTAGTTTTGAAAGGGAAAATATTAAGGAACAGAAAATATTAGAAGTATTACCTGATTTTATGGAATTTTCACATAAAGAAGATAAGTATACAAGAGTTTTTATACTTGCAGATGATCTAAAGTCAAGCAGTAAATCTGTTCGATTAATTAATATTTATAGCACTTATATATGTTTTATCTTCCCACATAAAAGAGATCTTTTAGTTTTGAAGGTTAAAATTGATCATTTTATTCCAAAAAAGGTTTTTCAATATTTAAAAAAGGAGTTTATCATTTTTATTTCGACTAGAGTGAATTGATTTCATCGGAGTCTTTAATTTTGCAAATTTATTCCCACTTACATTCGAAGAATTAAATTTTCTCTCCTATCAGATGCATGTGTTGCGAATTGATTAATCACTTAATTTTAAATCCAGATTTTTGTATACTGGGCTTGCTGAATTGTTGATTGCAAGCGTTACTAGGATTTACCTAATGTTGCGTTTAAAGTTCCTGAATTCCAAGGCTCAATAAACTTTAGTAAAATAATAAGCTTGAATTATTATCATTTTCTTGATTTACAGTATAACCTGTTACATTTTCCTAAAAAATTGTTTACTGAATGTTTAGAAGTAATGAGAAATTGCCTGGTTAGAGTGTATCTCCAAGCAAATATCAAATTGCATGACATTTTATTTTCAATTCAAGTGAATTCAGTTAAGACAAATACTTTGATTACAGCGACTCTCATATTTTTGCCATATTATTCCTGAACTGGGGGGATTACACGGAAATGGAGGCCCTTTTACACTTTCTGCCTTTCTTGTATTAAAAAAGAAAATAACTTTCCAGTTTGCTGTAAGAAGCTGTGTTTCAAATAAACTGAGGATTTTGAGGTGGAAATGAATAGAAATGAAATATGGAATACTTTCATGAATGAATATATAAATACTCAGTTTTCATTACAGAGCCACATAACTACAAACTTTGTTCTCCCACGTAACATTTAAAAACAGTCTATTTTCAGTACATATCTGCATATCAAATATATATTTAATGATTCTTATGTACGTGCTGCGGGAAGTATGTCTGTGCATTGATAACGTATAACCTCATAAAAATTAAGTCAATTCCTAATTTTTTTATTTACATAAAGTCACTTTATAATGGTTTCTACCTGTTTTAAAGTTAGAAAAGATTCTCTCTCTCTTTCTCTTTTTCTCTCTCTCTATATATTACACTTTCCATCTCTCTCTACTAATTTATTCACATGTTTCATTTTCCATTTTGTGCCCTTCTTGACCACGCATTTGTTCCCTCCTTGAATGAAACCACTTCAGACTGAAGAAGAAATTTCTTTTCCAGCGATCTACACGCTACGCCACTGACGATATTTGTTCCCTAAATTATCTTCAGGAAGTATCTTAAGAATTGAATTAAATTTAATTAATGAAATTATGTTAGAAAGGAGAAATATTTGAAAGGAAAAACTATGTGAAATAAGCATCAATTATGTCATCCACTGCAAAATTTTTAAAAATGTGTTTTTGAATTTGAGGTGGATGCATAAAAGTACACATTAACAATTTAAATTTGGAACAAGATGTATAAAATATATATATGGGGAGAGTGTGAACTAATAATTAGGAATTAAAAAAAAAAAAATTAATTGCTAATTTAATGTGTAAAACTAGTGAAAATTAAATATATACTAAATAATAAAATTACCAAGAAATTCTTTTTAATAGTATTCAGATATGTATTTTTAAAACTGTATTATCCTATGAGGGATTTTTGAATTAATTTTATTTTATGTGCATTTAAGTAAATGCCTTATGTATAAATTAGGAATCATAAAACCCTATTTTCATTTGCGTTAAATATATCCCCACACTAAAATAAACGTAGAAACCCACATTCTTCAAAATTACTTTTACAATAATAGATTAAAATTTTATACAAAATAGAAAATATTTTTAAAAACATGTAAAGAAATATATAAAATAGTTTCACTTTAAGGAAATTTAGGAAATGTAATTAATTATAAGAAAAATATTTACATAAACAGGGTTTTCTAAAGAAAAATTTTAATAAGAACATATAGTAAGAAATGTTTAAAAATAATGAGTGCTAAAAATAAAATAATCTATTTAAATCATGCCCCCAATATTTGTGTTACAGGTAGCACATTATAATACCTAGTTAAAGTTTTTTTCTCCTTTAACTAACTGGTTTCAAGTCGTTTCACCTCTGAAGGAAAATTAATTGAAGAAATACTCGTCAAAAACAATATCAAAAAGCAAAAGCGTTTCGCATTCCGCTTTTCGAAAACGAATTCTACAAAGTGTAGGTCTTTTTGGAAGAAATAATATAAATGAGAAATAAAAGGCTTAAAGGTGTCATAATCGATACCATCCTTCAAAAGGGTTGGCAAGGAGTTACGGTATTTAAATCATCCTGACCTTCTTACCGGAGCCCACATGCTTTAAAATATACAGGTGTAAAATTAGTAGCCAATATTAAAGTTAGATTACACTTTAACGGCAATTAATAATAAAATGCATTTCCGAGTGAATCACGCTATTTTTCAACGTCGAATTTAATCAGAAAACGCATCTTTAAGAAGGACAAACGTCAAGAAAGGAGGAATAGCGATCATGAAACGGCACTCAAACTGCAGAATTACTGTCGAGCTCTGTTGCACTCTTAGGGGAAAGAAGTCATGACAAGCTGAAAAGTACTTTTGTTCTCTTGCTTCTTTCTGATTGGTATGAGACCTTATGGAGTGAGGAGTGTGCTTAGCGTTTTGGTACATACCAAGGTTACTTTCCTTTATTTCATGTTACATATAAACTGGAATATAGCCCATATTGAGGGGTTCCATAAATTAAGAGCAAGAATATTCATTTTTAAAGATTAAATTGTTATTAATATCTTCTAACATTGAGACATATATACATTTATTTTCAATTCAAGCTACTATTGAAGCTCACACTCTCACTATATATATATTGTTCACATTTTCAATTGTTAATAATATACTTTTTTTTCATCCACTCCAGTTCAAATGTTTTTTTGAAACTTTAGTGGATGACACTTGATGTTAATACAATTTTTTCAAATATTAATTCAGTAATTAAATTTAATTATTTAAGTTTAGTTTTTTTAGATTTAAGTTGCATATATATACTTATAGATGGCGCCAGATAAACAAAATGAACGAAAATTGTTCTAAGGACTTACAGCACTTATAATATGAGGGAAAAAAGTTTAGATTGACTTAATTTTTATATTACACTTGTTTGAGTCGTGTTCCAAATTGAAAACTTTTCTTTAAAAATGGAATTCTAACGCTATGAATTAATGATTTATTATTGGAAGAGGAATCTTCAACTACACCAATTGATTGGTATTGCTGATTGGTATGAGACCTTATGGGTGAAGGTGTGCTTTAGTGTTTCAGGACCTTACCAGTTATTTTTCCTTTTGCTGAACACTGTGGGAAATGAGAAAAGAGTCTAAAAACCACATATTGAGGTTTTTAAAACCAATTAACATAACAAGATACTCTTTATTTTTAAATTTAATTAATTATTAATAACTTCAGAGACATTGAGACATATATATATATATATATATATATATATATACATATATATATTTGTTTTTTTGTTTATTTAAAAATAAAATCAATGTTCAAGTGAAAAGCTTTCTTTCCAAATGAATTCTTTTCTATTATTTTTGGAAGAGGGTACAAATCAACTAAATCAATTGATTAGCACATTCTGCTTCAGTTAATTTGAGACCTTGGGTGAAGGTCAATGCTTAGTATTTTCGGTACATGCAAGCTCATTAAACTTTCCATTATTTAGCATGGAAATAAAGAGGAATCTGTGAAAGCATTTTATATTGAGGGGTTCATAAATTAAGAACAGAATATTTCTTTTTGGTCAATTGGTATTAATATCTTCAGGAACATTGAAACATATCATACGCATTTCATTTGTTTAAAATTAAGGTGATTTCTAAAGTGAAAAGTTTTTTTTAAATGAATTGTTTTCAGGTTATTTGGAAAGATGAGATCAACTTCTAAATAATTTTGGAATTATAAGGGAACTGATTTCATGTGAATGAAGCTTTAAATGATTTACTACTTTAAAATGTGGTCCCTAGAAGGGAAAAATGGCAGTACAAGATAGCGAATTGTAAAATCTAATTTTTATAGTTACTATTGATCTGCCGAGTTACTTTGATTGAAATTCTGAAACTCTGACTATCTTTCTGCTTGCAGCATTCCACAAATATATTAGTTCCTTAGCCTTAGATTTTAGGTTGAAAAGATTCCAACGAATTTCAGTTGTCCATTAGACGACAGTCCGAATATCAAATTGGAGCTACAAAATAACTATACAAGGTGTCTGGATTTCCGATGTGGTAATATTCAGTTGTTTATTAAGGTTTCATATAATATACTGCTAAAGTTACATAGTTTAATGTTGAGTTTACAGTTAAAAATATAATATCAATATTTTACCATATATTCAGCAAATAACTCAAACGTTTAAATTCATTTTACACATTCATGGTTATCGATTAGTTGCATTAATTCAGTTTTTCCACAAATTTTACGAAGACTTTTAACGAAGATTCTAAAGGTATTTTAATTTCCTTTCTTGATAATATTGATCTTATTGCAGTAAAAATAAAATGTCACTTAACGATTAGTATACATAAGATGTTATTTCATTTTGATATAGTTTATTGATCTCAAACCTGCACAATCTTACTTTCTGTGTATTAAATATAAATAAATATTAAAATAATTTGAAAATTTTTGTTTCATATTCAGTTTTGAAGGTTAGACTCTGTTTTTTAATATTATAGTAACTGTTTATTACTAACGTGTGACGCCTGTTTAGTTGAATGAATGAACTATATCATTACTAATTCATATGCATAAATAAAATATTCATTAAGCTAAATATAATTCATTCACAAGAGAGTCTATTTTTGAAAAGCCATGGGCTACGTGTGCTGTTTGCTAGTTACTACCACTCAGGAGAGGAGCTATTTATTCTTAATGGTTTCTTAAATAAATTTAATTCACAATAATAATAATCAAATTCTATTTTTACATTCTATGAATAAATAAATACAATAGTTGAAATAGGAGGCCTTTATTTCTATAAGAATTTCAAATAATTCAGTTTATACTATTAATTTGCGGGTTCTACACATATTATTTTTAACATAAAATGTGTTGGCACTGAGGAAAAGGGTCTATTGACGATGAAAGGGATTACCTAGAGCTAAACTGGAGTTTGTTACCCTTTCTATATCCTAATCCATTTCTAAATATAAAATTAGATGCCAAAATTTAGTGATTTAATTAAAATATTTGGCGCTTTAAAACACTTTTTACAAGAGAGAACTTAATAAGTATCTGTAACATTAGGCCAAATTAAAAGAAAAGAAGAAACTTTAAATGTAAGTATGTACCATTAAAAGTAAATAGAATATTTTTTGTTTTTGATGGTACTTTTGAATTCAGTCTATGGGCTAATTGTTTAAATATCACTGTTGTAGAAAGTTAGACAGAAGGTACAATTTTTATGTTTTGCTAAATCTCCAACAAAAGTAAATTTATTAATATTTACTATTACTCTAGTATTTTTATTCAAAAAGCCTCCCATAAAACTAAGAAACATATTAGCACATTTTATTTTTATATTCTAGGCTTTGCTTCTTTACAACAGACTTAGGATAATAAAATGCAAAAATTATTTCAAATTAAAGCTTCTCAAATGTGCAAAAAAATGCCCAAAAAACATCATAAATCCAACTTTGCTCCAAGTCATATACGAAGAATGATGTTACAATCCATTTCAAAAAATCGATTTTATAACCCAACTAATATTAAAAAATTAAAATTAATCTAATCGCAAATAATATTGTCAAATAAAATCAGCAGAAGGGTGTTTTTGTCAGTTTAGCAGTTTCAGCCTTCTCTGTGTGTTGCTCTGTTTGTAAAAATGCTATATTTCTTGTGGCACTGCGCAGCTTAATACTGGACTATCGTTTTTAATAGATAAAGAGTTACTCATTTCAGTTGAATTACTCGCCCAAAAGAAGAATAAGCCAAATTTACTAAAGGGGCACCGGGATATTCTTGAAAAGGTTCTTGAGGGAATTATTTTTAATGTATGTTGAAAGAGGCATATAATTTCATTTCCTCAAAGACAAAATGAGTGGAAGAGGTGTCAAGCTAATATCAATTCACAGCGCCTCTTTGAATACTAATATTATATATATTTTAAGTCTATAGGCATTAATCCATTGATTTAAAAATTTCAACCCAAAAACCTAAATTTTATAATTGAAGGCATATTTACCAATTTAGCATTTCTTGAAACCAATTTTATTTTTCAATTTAAACATTTTTAAACCAATTTAAAACATTTTTTACTAATTTATTATTTCTTGAACCAATTTAACATTGTTTTACCAATTTTTAAGCTTTTTAGCTTTATAAATTTTTTTTTGTGTATTTGAGTGAAATGTACTAGATACAAGTATAATGTAAATAACTTGATAAAGGAATGGTATTTAAATTCAATAACATTCTGATTTCTTATTTATTTTATATATATCATATATTTTCATTTGCACTACTTTCCAACAATAAAATGTTTGGATTGTAATGTTATTATTTGTAATATAAAATACTATTTAATAGATTAAAATGATAAAAGCTTGTTTGTTTTCAAAATTACCATGCTTCAAAATATTTCATTATTTATACTCAAATAATTTAGAACTTTACGTTTAAAGAATTCAGCATTTTCAAAAGAGAATATTCGAAAAGGAATTTTGAAAATAAAGGTAAAATTTTTCAAACTGTTTTGAGATATTTTAAAAATTTGAAAAAAATGGAAATGTTTGTGGAGGAAACGGAAGATAATTAATAGTTTGATAATTAACAGTTTTTACACATTTCAAGCAGAATTTTCCATACTTAAATTCTCACAAATTTCTTGGGCATAAAAATTTTTTATTGAAAGCATATTTATTTTTTCAAATTATCTACAAAAACATTCAGATAACAACAAGATCTGACTAAAACATTTTTTATATATTTAAAATGTGGGTGAGGAATTTGAAGGCAATTCTCATGACATTGTTTTATATAATATTTTATGGATGATAAAAGATCCACGAGCATTCTTCTTCAATTTCACATATGAAACATTATTTTTGTGTTTCTTGTTGGGTTAAATTGATAAATGCATAAATATTGAACTTGCTTTCAAGAGTGAGGTATTTCAGAAGGATTCGTAATAATGTCAGTAAAACAAGAAGAATAACACTGTTAGGCTTTTTGGTACGACGAGGAAGGATGCTTACTTTC
This sequence comes from Caerostris extrusa, assembly GCA_021605095.1. NCBI lineage: Eukaryota > Metazoa > Arthropoda > Arachnida > Araneae > Araneidae > Caerostris > Caerostris extrusa. Next base: position 41,605 of record BPLR01007086.1, on the reverse strand, counting down.
TAATAAAACAAAGCAGAGATTGCATGAAGGAAATAAAAGTATTAAGAATTAGATTGATCTTCCTAAATACTTGCAAAGACATCACAGGAGAGCATTCGAGAAGGCAGTAATTTTAGTTCAATTGTGAACTCCATTCTCATAGAACAACTTTTTCTCTGGCATTCTTCGTATTGCGATGCCTAGAATACAAACACGATAATAGTATTTGAAATAATATAAAGAAAAGAGTTAATTAAAATGCACATTAAAAGAAAGCTTTGTCTTTAAACTTCGCAACTCTTGATTTTATACTTTTATATATTGACTTTAATGTCTGATGAATTCTTAATTTGAATATTTATGGAATATATTAAAATATTAAATAAAAATAATTTTTCTTTCTTATAAATGGAACTAAATTCCCTTGATTAAAAATCAAATAAGTGCAATTTAAATGAGCTAGACATGATTAAAAGAAATAGTTTATAGTAAGTACATTTTGAAGGAACCCGGATATGCCATTTAAAGGTGGATAAATATTTCTAAATTTATGTTTTTCACATATCTATTATCATTTGTAATATTTATATAATTTAACATCCACATTCCCAAATAAACTATGATGCTGCTCAGTCATTTTAAAAGATTTTATGTTTAAGCATGATTAATACATAAAATATTAAGGTCTATTACCATTACAAATATGTATTACGACTCAAGAAAATGAAATTCAGAAAGCAATTAGTGAGATTGTATTTTTAAAAATATTATTTATTTATAAATCAAATTAAAAAATAAAGAGAGCTATTATAAAGAGATTTACAAGTACAGATTTCCCAAATGTTTTTGAGAGACAATTTGTATTAATTTTTTTTATATATGTTTAATATATGGGAATGTTTATATATTAATAATTTTTTATATAATTTAAACTGTTGTCAATATTATATAGTAGCCACAATATCATTCAGTTCATGAGGAGTTTTCAGAAGCCAAAACTTTTTAAATTACTGCTCTCTGTACTTAATTTGCATCATGGAAATGTTGACAATGCCTAAGGCTTTTTCTGTGTATTTTAGCAGGTAGAGTTTACTAGAACACTTTTATAATGTGTTCTGTATTCTGTGCTTAATAACTTACCACGCTTCATAAGGTTAGCATTTAGATTATGAGGAAATCAAATTAAACAATAGAAAACTAGTTGTATCTTTAGCGCTTTTACTACTATAGTATCATTAAAAATCTTATAGTAAATCTAATTTTAAAGATGGATCTAAGTATCTTAGCGAACACGATTCATTCTTACATTCATACATCAATTATAATTCAAAGCATATGACATAATTAAATCTCAAATAAAACTAAAACAAGCTGACAATTAAAATACCATTATTTAAAAGTTTCTGGGATTTAATTTTAATTTTTTAAAAACTTTGCAAGCTAAATCAATTGCTGTATTTTTAAAATATTCTTTACATTATTACTATTTTTATTGTTTTAATTTACTTAATTATTTTAAATGTGTTTAAAATAATAATTGAAAGGTCTGCATTTCCTTTATGCTCTTCAAAATATTAAAAAATATGCTGAGAAAATTTGCTGCCGTTTTTAAAACTTATATCATTTACTGATGAGAGTGAAATCACATTGGTGACTACTACTGGGCAGATCAATGGAAAAATTTGAATAAAAAAAAAAATAAAATTTCACTATAAAATTAAGGCAAAGAGCTTCAATCAATAAAATGATTTAAATAAAAAAGAAAATTATAAGGTTTCACCTAAATATAAGGAATTCAAATCAATGAAATTTCAACACAATAAAAGTACTATATCAATTTAAATTAATTACCAGTTTGCGTAAATTCATTCGATCTGGCACTTATTGCACCTTTTCAATGGCACAATTAAAATTTCTCAAAAAAAAAAAAAAAATACTAATTCAAGTGATGCAAAAATGATGAAGCAAGCATTTTTTCCATACACTCGAAAATTTTAGAATGAAAAATCCTGAAGAACATGTGCTCATACAGATATAAAAGAATGTTTCAGCTCCAGAATGCATAAAGGTAGTCCTCACCACATTTCCAGAAATTTAATATCGACATTCCGTTCATTCTTTCTTATTTATCTTCCATTCTTCGCTTTTTCCTATAATGTTTGACCGTTAGCTCCGTCCAATCACGTCAACGGTTTGGAAAGTAAATACCCTACAGCTGTAAGATTTACCTTGAAGAAAATAATATGTTTCTTTCCAAAAGAAAAGATATGGGTCCCATTGATTTTTACATTGGGTATCTTTAAAACCCACAGAATTTTCTTTTGAATTTAACGGCCTGGAAACCAAAATCAAAAATACTTGGAACGGTTTGCTAACACATATTAGAAAAAAAGAGAGACGAACGTAAAAGCAATTTTTTTTTTTTTGTTTATTTTAAACTTTAGGTCTAGTATACATATTTTTTATGAGAAAAATAATATTTTTAAAAACAAGTATTTGAAATTTGAAATGGATTGAATTAGCACAGATGCATAATAGATAACTTGAAATCGTAAAGTGAAAAATATAATACTAATGCTACCGTAATCAATCGGCAATACTATTTAAAATTTATTCCTGTTTTATTTTAAATATCCTTTTAGTAAATTGATGGTAAATGATAATATAAAACTTTTACAATTGCGATAAATATTTTTAAAGATTATTTATTCATGTTTTAATTTAAATAAATAATAATTTAATAAATTGAATACATACCCAATATCTATATTTTAGAATATATTAATTATCTTTATATATATATTAAAATATCGCAAGATATTTTTTTTTGTAAGGGGAATTCATAACGTATTAAGTTTTTTAATGTTATGCTTCAAAATTTATTTTAATGCATAATATTTAAAAAAATAACTTTAATTTTTGTTGAAAGGTAGCTTTTTACCTTTGAAGTATGTGCAAATTACGTGACCTTTTAAAATAATATGTTCTCTGCTTAACCTGAAATTGCATTTGAACCTGAAATTGCATTGAATTGCATCTTTGAGACATAATATTTATGCAAAATAGTGCATTTATGCATGTTATAAGTCTGAGTACATTTTGGCCAGAGTAGTGGATTATTCGATCAGGCCGTGCTGTCTGGCTTTTGATTGCTGGAATTGATATCGTGGGGCGTTTTGGTTAAGAGACTTACATAGACCTCCTGTCACTACATAGACTACCAATCACCATTCATACAGTTGAAATATATCCGTAGTTAATCTTGCTTCAATATATCTTGATGTGATTAACGTTTTGTTGAATAGCGTGATTACACGATTCAAGATGGTAATTCATTGTGTTAGAGAATACTTAGAACAATTAGTTGTGTGGAATGCTGCATAAAGGAGACCATATACTTTAAAGCCAGTATTTTCTCGTTTAATGTAGTCTGAAGAGTAAAATCGCATTTTTAATAATTATTATCATCAATAGAACACTACTTATAATGCAAACCATTTAACGGTAAAATTTTGAAACGTTAAGGTTCACATACATACATTCTGATTAATTAATATGCATCTTAAGATTAGACATCTTAAAAGCTGATTTAAGAAATCACCAAATGGAAAAAGGCTTAATATATATGAAGAAATCCGACAAAATGCAAAGAAGACAAATACTTCATGCATTTAATAATATTCTTCTTCCTCACAATATTGCAGCCATCTGGGCAAAGGCTGTCACAGCTAAATTGCATCAACCAGATCCTTGTTGACACTAAAATCTAAGATGATATGTTGTTGGGTTTTCTTTTTTCTTACTGATATTTCTAAACAGAAGAATTTCCTTTTTGCGAGGCGGGGCTGTCAGCCCTACTCAACCCTCTGGTTTTGTAGCTTGTTATTAACTGAGGTTAATCATACCGGGATTTTAAGGTTTAAGGTGAATTCCGAACCACTGCAAACATTCATAGCACAGCAGATATTCGGCCCCAAGCCTGTAGTACCAAGCGCCAAAGCGCTAATCTCTTGGCCATCAAGGCCTATTTAACAATATTACCCATTTATATAAACACAGAAGTTTAATGTTTAAGATTTTAAACATGTGTATATCTTTCTTTGCATGTTATTGCAGATCTCAGAAAATTATTTCGTACTATAAACGGATGATTTTCCAAACAGATTATCTTTAACATTTAAAAGAAGCATCACTTTAAAAAACCCTTAAATTAATGTAAGGCAGATAAGCGTAGAAATTAATAATAAACGTTTGGTATTTAAGTATGTTTTTTCCACAGGAGTATATTTAATATTCACATAAAGTGGACAGTATTTAAAAATATTCCTTACTAAAGCTTTTAAATAGAGACATGTTTATATTTGTGGATATATATGAAATTCATTTTTTATATAAAAATCTATTCAAAGCTAACTAAGTTATTTCATCAATTCTTGCAAATGTAGTTTTTCTGAAAGGGAAGATATATTTTTCAATTTGATGAGACTGAATAAAAAGAAAAAATCATGGCAGCGGAAGTTTATGCTTTGTTTTAGATCAATTCAGATATTTGGAGTTATTGAATTTCTACTTCTGTCTTCCAAATATATCAATACAATATGACATACACGTCTTCTGTACCAGAATTTCAACAAAGTATAATTTTAAAAAAGTATCATGCACTGAAAGATGGAACGATTTCAAGATTTTCTACTTTATAAATCGATACCAGAAAACTTTGTTTTTTTTTTTTTAAAGAAAACAAAAAAATATATTTTCCTTTTATTTGTATTGATTCTAGTTTCTAACCAGGTTTAAAAATTACATCTACCGTAGTATAAGTAAATTTACCTACTGAGCGACCTGAATGAAACTCAGACAGTCGCTCTGTTTTTCGGACCTAAGTCATTGCGTCGACCCATATATGATTGGGTAAAGTGCTTCCTTACGTAGCTTTATAGAGATAAAGAACATGGCCACAAGGTAAGAGGTAGAAAATTCTTTAATATTTTAATGGATACATAGGTGAAAGTGAATTTTGATCAGAAATTGGGTTTTCTGGTGAAGTGATCATTTGAGTAGCGTATTTGAAAGCATTGTAACTGCAGAATTAAGATTTCTTAAAAATCTTCAAAAAACAAATTTAAATTAAGATAAAATTGTTTTGCTATTGTTCTCTGTTTAGTATAAAGGGTGTGCATTTCTATTAGTAAAAAAGAAAATGTATTATCACTATAACATATTGGTTATGCACTTAATTTAATCTGTGATATACTAAAAATAATATTTATCGTTTAAAAATATTGTACAAAAGAACTTGATTTTTAAATAACAAAGAACTTTTTCAGAAAAAAACTACACAATTTTATTAGTTTGTAAAAACATTTGTTTGAATTCCAATTCAAATCCAGAACTTTAAATACCCCAATAAATAATTTCTACTTGAAATATATATTGTATATAATTTTGGTATATAACTGTATATAGCAAATAAGTCCTTTTATTGAAAATATTAGGATGTTATTTATGTTTTACATATTTATTAGGTTAAACATTATATGTTATTATTTAGAAATTAAAGCTAAAATGATTTCAATTTACGTTCAAACGTTGGAGAAATAACATTTGTTTACAGAGCTAAAATTTTTAATTCAACACAGACAAACGATACAAGTAACCATTCATTAAAGCAGTAAAAGGAATATATTTGTTTATTTATTTCATTATCAAAAAAACAAAATGTGCTAACATTCTGAAGTTCATTGAGTCACTAAAATTAAGCAGAATTGGGAATCAAAATTTCGAAAATAATATTTCATTAGTAAAAAACATCACAAAAATTAAACCATATATTTGTTTTCGGCAATAAATCAAGATTCCTGATGACAACATATATTTATTTTTAAATTAAATTAACGTATTACAAAAAGTAAAATAAATTTATATTCTTTCAAACAAACAAAAAAAAAAAAAAAAAATCTTGGCTGGCAATAAAATAGAACGACTAAAAGAGAAACAAAACTGGATGTTTAGACAACAGACATCAAATTCCATATTTCTATCAAACAAATTACATTTGTTGCTTAAACCAACAATTCAACTACAAAACGTGACGTCTTTTATCTCACAGCTTCACATAACGTGTAAGACTGAATTCATATCTATTAAACTTCGGATCAACATTTTTATATCTTGTGGCACCTCCTGCGTTCCACAACCCTATTACAACAGTGGTAACAAATGTTGACTGTCATAAGAACAAGACCTCCCAGCGTTTTCCTTCTCTTGTCCTTCTGACACAAGAGCTAAAGGTTAAAAATGAGCTACCACCTTTTCTCTTAAGGCTTCCACATTGATGGTTATAGGGTTGGAGTCAGCCAAGCGTTAAAAAGATGGTCGAGGGGATTATTTTCTTTGGTGGTAGCGTTGGGAAGGGCATATCACTCAAGTGTAGGTTACGATCCTTGAGAAGAACAAAAAGTGAAATTCACATCAATAGCTTACTTTGACAGTTTCACTTCGTCTCTGTGCTGGTCTTGGTTTTTCTTTTGATTTTTAGATTTTTGCATGTTTTTAGTAAGGGATGGTAGAGCCAAGAATGGTTTACTTTTTGCATGATTAATCATGTTATAAATAAATGGTTCATAATAAAGAAATTTACATGTGTCTCTTTATTTGGAAGTAGTATAAAAGTGAAATTCCCATCAATAGATTACTTTGACAGTTTCACTTCGTTTCTGTACTAATCTTGGTTTCTTTTGATTTTCAGATCTCGCATGTTTTAGTAAGTGAGGGATAGTAGATCCAGAATGTTTTTGTTTTTCGCATGATTAAATCATATTATAAATATATGGTTCATAATAATAAAAATTATTTTTTGTACCAATTTAAGCATTTTTTAAAACCAATTTAATATTTGTTTACCAATTTAAGTAATTCTTAAAGCCAATTTTTTTTTTTTTTTTATCGATTTCAGCCCTTTTTTTAACCAATAAAATTTTTTGCATTTGATTAAATGTATAGATACAAGAATAATATAAATAACCTGATAAGGGTTATTTAAATTTGATAAGAACAAAAGTGAAATTCTCATCAATAACAAAAGCTTACTTTGACAGTTTCACTTCGTTTCTGTAGTGGTCTTGGTTTCTTTTGATTTTCGGATCTCGTATGTTTCAGTAAGTGAGGATGGTAGAGCGTGATGATTAATCATGTTATAAATATATGATTCATAATAAAAAAAAATTACATGCGACTCTTTATTTAGAAATACCATGTCTCTCTTTATATTGAAATGTTTAACGTTCTGGTTGTATTGGAATCAAATGGTTGTTTTTTACAATCTTACGAAATTCTGATAGGACGATTTACTATTTATTAGTTCTGAATAAGTAATTAGTAACAAAACCCTTCGAACTCTTTTATGTTGTGCCTATATCACTTTAAAAACGTATATACGTTTTCGTATGGATATATTTTTTTGAAAATTCTAATGTAATTGCAATGTAATTTGATACGTGTAATTAACTAATTATCTGCATGAGACAAACATCTAATCTATGAAGGACTTCCAAACATTACCATTTCTGTTTTTGGCTTGTAGACGCAAACAACAAAAAAATATCCATTACTGTGCCTAAATTTTAACGAAGGAATCAATTGAAATTAAATAAATCTTTTTCAACATTTTAAAAGATACAACAGACAATGTTAACTTTTTTTTTTTTGTCTCATTTAATTTAAAAAGAAAAAAAATTAAATATTTATTTTATCTATTAATTTAGAAGAAATTGAATAAATATTTTAATTGATAAATTAAGGAAATAAAATTATACTAACATGATTTTATAAAAAAATACTTGAAATAACAATAAAGTTGAAATAAATTTAAATGCATATATATATATATATATATGCATTGTTTCTGTAACTCATAATAACCATTTTCTTACTTAAAAAAAGAAAAATATTCTTAATAAACAGCATGCAACTCTGTTTTGCAAAAGGCATACCTAAATTAAATTTTACTACAGTAGCATTATTATATTTTTCACAAAAAATATACTTAATAATATGCTTCTCATTCTTTTAGAAAAAAATTTATATGTATCTCCACGAAAATACTGCGGGTAGATATATATATAAAAGGTTTTCCTTTTTTTCTCGGCGGCAAAGAGTTAATTAATCTGTTCTACTCAAACATCATCTCTTTAGATGTGGGGACAAACAATGGCAAAAAACACGCTATTATGTGCAAAAAACTGCTATATAAGAATGGTGAAACAAATAGAGGTAAACAATTGCTATTTCTCGTATCTAAAAATGAAAAACCAGCTGAAATATATTCTGTCCTTTTTGGATGCATGTTATTTCACATTTAATTTAAAAATATCCTTACTATGTTTAAAAGACAATATTTTTAACGAAAAGAAGATTTAAAGAAATAGAGTTAAATAAGTCTTTTTCTACATTTAAAGTGTACAACAGAACTATGTTAATTTTTTACCTCGTTTAATTTAAAAGAAAAAATTTAAATGTTCAGTTTATCAATTTATTTAGAAGAAATTTAATAAACATATTAATTAATAAATTAATTAAATAAAATTATTTTAACGCGATTTTATAACAATAGAGTTGAAATAAATTTAATTGCATATATATGTATGCTTTTTTGTTTCTATGCTCATAACTACTTAAAAAAGAAAAAATATGCTTACTAAATAACATGCAAAATAATGCATTCCTAAATTAAATTTTACTACAGTAAGCATTATTATATTTTTCATAAAAATATACTTAATACGTTTTTCATTCGTTTAGAAAAAAATATATATATCTTCATGAAAATACTGCGGGTAGATATATATAAAGAGTTTTTCTTTTTTTACTCTCTGGCAAAGAGTTAATTAATTAATCTGTTCTACTCGAACATCATCTCTTTAGATGTGGCGACAGACAATGGCAAAAAACACGCTATTGTATACTTAAAAAACTATATAAGAATGGTGAAACTAATAGAGGTAAACAATTGTTATTTCTCGTATCTAAAAACGAAAAACACCAGCGAAATATATTCTGTCCTTTTGGATGCCTGTTATTTCCCAAATTCTTTAAGGAACAATGCTCTTTAATTTATTTTTTTAGAAAAGAGCTTCCCAGTACTTTAAAGATTACAAGGATGTTTTTCACAGAAATGTTTTTCATGTAAAGTTTTTTTTTTTTTTGTTTTTGTTTCTTGCTTTAAATACAAAAGGAAAATCTGTTATTGAAATTACGAAATGCTTGTTTTTTCTTACATGCATTGAGTTAAATGTGTTTAATAATGCATATTTGAATATTTTTAATAATAAATATTTTCCATAAAAATTATTAAATGAGTTAGATAAATAAAATCGACATTTATTCATAAAAATATTAAAACAATTATGATTGCTAGTTAAAGTTACAATATTTAATGCATTAAGTAAACAATATTTCTTATATTAGGCATACCATTAATATATAACGTATTATATAATTAAATAAGTACTAAATATTCATATTTCGTTGAATTTTACTTTTGCATATTACACAGATATACAATGCTTGTAGTGAATTTTATGTAGGGTAATGTTTTTAGTGTGTATATAACAAAAGACTGTTTTGTAATGTCTGATATAATTAAAATGCAAAATTAATACAAAAAACTTATAATATACGACACGACACTTTTATTTTTAAAAACTGATTCTAAAGGTACAAAACAAAAAAAGTAAATTTATTTCAAAATAAAAATTTGAGAAAAAAATTACCAAATAATATAAGTAAAAACAGATGATTATTCTTAAAAATATAAAAATAATTATAATTATTAATACGAGTATTTTGCAATATTTATTATATCAGGCGCAATGTTAAATATTTTGGCCGTGTTTAATTATATAATGCACATTTCAGTGAATTTTGCTTTTGTGCACTACATAGATATAAAATGTTTGCAAATCTTTCTGTAGTGAGATGTCTATAGTATTGTGTTTATATTATAGGCTGTTTGTATTGTCTGATATAATTAAAATACAAAATTATTATAAAAACAATTGTTAATATGTGGAATTCGACATTATTATGCTATATTACAGAACAAAATAAGTTGTTTGCATTGTGTTAAAGATATCATTAAAATATAAATTTATTAAAAAAAAAAAAACAATTGTTAATATGTTGAAACACGGTAGTTTTGTTTAAATGCTGGCTATAAATTGCTAAACAAAATAATAATTAATTTTTCTGTTTTTTGTTTAAATGCTGGCTTTAAACTACTACTGTGTCCAAAAAGTAAGACCAATTTTAATTTAGAATTCTCGGGCTTCATGGGAATTTCAATTTTTTTTTTTTTTTTTTTTCATTTATAGGTAGCTGGCCCGTCCTTGACATCTGTGTGAAATTTGACTTCAAAATATTCATTAGTGTTTGAGTTACGTTTGACTTTGTGAGACTCTAAAAATGATTCCGGCGATTTTTTGAAATGTGTGAATTAATTGAGCAAAAAACTTGCATTAAATTTCGTTTGCGGAAACGTATAGAATGTTGTAGAAGACATTCGGGGAGCATTTCTGTATCGGATAGAAATGTTAATACAAGTGGTATAAAGAAAGCAGAGAACGCATTGAAAACGAAGAGCGCTCTGGTCGACAACCAACCTCAACCGACGTAAGCTCACATCAAAAAATTAAAGATTTGGTGCTTCAAACCGTCGATTTACAATAAGATGATGATGGAATTTCAAAAGAATCGGTCAACTCTCTTTTGGGCCTCAAACACATCAAATCTCGACTGGTACCGAAAACGCTGAATGCTCCAGCTCACACTGCATTGATTCTTCGTGACTTTTTAGCCAAAAATGAAACCCATATCGTTCCACAACCACCGTATTCTCGACGACGTACGACTTCTGGCTATTCCTAAACTCAAAAGACCACTCCGAGGATACCGTTTTGAGTCGATTGAGGAGATTCTTCGCGCACTTTGAAGGCCATCCCCGCCGATGACCTTTTTAGCATGTATTGTGCATTGGGAAAAAAAGTTGATATAAGTGCATTGTGTCCGGAGGGAATTACTTTGAAGGTGATGAAATAAATTTGGAAGAATAAATAAAGAGTTTTTGAAAAATATAAAAATTGGTCTTATTTTGGGCACAGTAGTATAACAGTTTTCTACCGAAATACTACCACACAAAGTAACAAAATTTAATTAAACCATTGTTGTAACAACAGAGGGAATTGAATCTAAGCAATTATTCTGCTATACTAGGTTATCGTGCTGGGAAGATTAGAAATATTAATGGTTAATGTTATTAATGAATCGAATAAACGTTAAAATACAAATAAATCTTTTCCACTTTCTTCCAAATGCTTCTGGAACTCCTCTTGGAAGTTTGATGTGAATTCTCCCAGGTGCCCAATTCTTTGGCGTCTTTTCTGCGATGTATCGGAAAAATATGTGATTGATAAGACTCTTAGAAAAGGAAACTAGTGTTATATAGAAAGTATGATTGAGAGAACTAAAAGAAGAAACATGTTTTAAGTTCCTTACAATTTCTTTTAGGAATCGTATGCATTTAGAATTCTCAAAAATTCAGTTCTCTTTATTGATTTGTGGCTTTCAATGTTAGTTATGTTTTCGATGCACTCGTTGCTCCTATTGTTGGTGTACCTTCAATTATACTAATATCAAAGAATGAATCTCATGTATGAGAATCAATTATCTTGAAATATTAATAAAATGAGCATTCTGAATAAAAGTTCATCTTGACGAAGTAGTAAAAATGCAACACTGGAAATTAAAAATAATTAAATGCTTAATAGCAATTGTAGGAACCATACAGTAGTTAAGTAATTTTTGAACAATTATTTTTAAATCAATTATGCAATTTTATCTTCGTAATAGCATTTCAATACTCTAAAACATTTTAGCACACATTAAATACCATAAAAATAATGTAAAATTGCATGATTTATTTATTTTTGCAGTATCCTAATTACAATTTTTCACTCATGGAAATAAAGGGAAAATTAAATTTAACAAAACACGTATATTTAAACTTATATATTATCATTTATTTTTATCAATTAAAACTATTACCACTTTAAAGTAACAGGCAAATAATAAAAATTATATTGTTTCAATGAATATAGTTAAACTTACGCAGTACGTTCACTATATATTATATATATATATTTTAATTATTTTTCAATGCAATCAATGAAAATGCAAATTAACTATTAACAATTAACGTTACTAATAAATGATGATATCTATAAAATATATTGTTTAATAATGTCACTTTAAATTATGCAGTTTGTTTCTTTTATAATATTTCATTTCAATTTACAGCTCAAATAAGAATGAAAGTATATAGTGTATCGATGTAAATAATGTATTCACCAAATGTAATATAATTTTTAATATTTGTACTACCATTTTTACAAGTACTTTCATTGCTCTAATAATGCATTGCTATAATATAATGTCATTGTCCCCAAATTATTTTTTTTTCTACATAATTTTGCCTAAATATAAATAACAAATTAGTACCTTAAGTTACAGATTATTATATATTATATTACATTTTATTTTACAGGGTTTTCCGTAAAAAATTTCCCGGTGTGAAGAAGATATCTGCAGCAAAAATTAATGAACGGAAAGAAACCAAATTTCCATACATACATTTTTAAAATGCATTAATTTTGAAAAAAATTTTAAAATGCATTAATTTTGAAAAAAGTTGGCACCAAAAGTCTCATAAAAGAGCCGACAAAAAACTGCCCGGAAAATGGTTTATGCAAAATTACACCAATATTCTAATAACAAAAATTTCAGAAATGAATGACTTCAATGTAACAATCATGGAAAACAATCTTTTGTTATTCAAGCATTTGTTAATTATTAAGGCCCTGAACCACTTGCAATTGGTGTTGAACTTCTCTATATGCGAGACATGCGTATAATGTAGAATGTTATTTTGCTCTCAAACTGTAGTTCTAGAAGTTGGTAATAACTTGTCTTAAGTTCTCTTTAAAGGAACCCATTTTTGTAAAGTCACGAATATACATATATTACAAAGGATTTAAAGTTTTTTGATTACCAAATGTCACATGGAGTGATACCCGGGAACGAGTCAGACATTCCATCAGAAATTATTGGTTGGTAACTGTCTCAATATTACTCAAGCTACTTAGAACGCATATCAAGTACAAATCAACGATCAAGAATTCCTAACTGAACGTTAGTTCTCTTTTAAAAAGGGTTGAATGGTGGTGTTGTCACGTACTCACCAGGAAATTTGCATAATTTAACTATCTAAAGCAGATTTTCTGGTATGTAGGAGACATCACGCCAAAATCTTTCATTTCAGTGACTATTGGTACTAAATTACTTTGAGTGGGGTCACTCTTACTGTTTCATCTACAACATACAGATGAAATCTGGTTCCCTTCCTTTTATTAGTTTTAATTAGAGATATAGGCGAATAAGGAAATCTATTTTATGATCACCTATATAGTTTTAACCGAAATAAAACTAATTAATTAATAAGAAAAATTATAGCATTGTTTTTCTTAATTGCGAATTCAATAAATTATGGAAATATCGGGGTTTGTTAAAATTTCAAAAAAAAAAAAAAAAAAAAAATAAAAATATTATAATAATAATAATAATCTAAACATAAATCAATCTTAAAAATAAAATACTTTTTAAAATATTATTTAATAAATCGATATAAACTATAACAGCATTGTTGTTAGACATGATATTGTTTACAGTGAAATTTGTTCTTCAAACTCTCATCATCATCATCAGTGGCACAACAGCCCCAATGTTGGGCGAATCCCGTCTGTCTGTCTGTCTGTCTACTGGCAGATTTCGAGACGAAATATATTTTCATTTTATGGCGTAGGGTTGTCAGTTCTATGTACAACGTTCTACACTCCTATTAGTCCAGGACCCATGGTTTAAAGTGGATTCTGAACCACTACAAACATCCATGGCCCCGCCGGAACTCGAAACTTATGGCACAGAGTGCCAGAGCCACTCGGCCATCAGGCTCTTTTCAAAAACTGTGCCTAATATTTTTAAATATGATTACAGTAACTAATGCCCTACTGATTTCAATTGAGTAGTACCAATTTTTTTAAAATTTAATCAAGACATTTGCAAAATAAACCTTTCGGTTCCACTTCCAATATTTTCTTCTTTTTTTTTAAAAAATCTATCCTTAAAAATGTTAAATGTTATAAATTTTAAAGTTAGCAAATTTCTATGGACAAATATAATTCTCATGAGATTATTTTAAATGTAGTTTTAAATGAGAAAAAAAAAAATTGAAGCAACAATCTGAGGAAAATTAACTTTTAAACTCCAAAAAAATTAGATTATGGATATAGCATGTAAACTAACTTCCATATAACATAACAAGCCATAAAAGGCTAACTGAAAACTGAGTTTCGAAAATGAAACAAATTCTTTTAATGATTGTGGTGGTTAAACAATAATAAAGCCCCAGGCATTCAAGTGCGGTTCTTGGATAAAAGGACTTGCTATTTACAATGTTACAAATTTTATAGTTAGCAAATTTCTATGGACAAATACGATTCTCATAAGCTTATTTTAAATACAATTTCAGATTAAAAAACAATTTTTTGAAGAAAATTAACTTTTAAACTCCAAAAAAATTAGATTACGGATATAGCATGTAAACTAACTTCCATATTGCATAACAAGCCATAAAAGGTTAACTGAAAACCGAGTTTCGGAAATGAAACAAATTCTTTTAATGATTGTGGTTATACAATAAAGCCCCAGGCAGTTCTTGGATAGAAAGGGACTTGCTATTTACTACAGGCGCGCGCTTTGCAGATGAAAATTTGCGTTTTGCGTGATGATTTGTTACTAATGGTTTTTCTCTCATTCTCCAACTGGAACAGCACTTGGCTGGATTAATAGACGGCTGCATAACAGAATTGCATTTCTGCTCCCTTGATATTCCGTTGGCCTCGCACGCTGCTGCCTTTTTCCGATAATAAAACTCTCGTTTCAAAATGAAAGAAACTGGGGAGAACACTTTCCAATTCGCAATGTTGCAGTTGTTTAATCGCAACTAAAACATGGAAGCAACATTTTCCCTTTCTGTGTTTTGCAGAATAAATAAATTTCTACTTAATGCGTTTTCTGCTGTGTGAGTTCATTGAAAGATGAGTAAACTGTATGTGCATGATCTTAAGCTAGATATACGTGTTACAACGCTATCGATTGTAGATCATTGGAAAACATTTAAAACAGTTTTTTCGTTATAAAAGTGTTCGATAATTTTGGTATTTTTCTAATAAGCAAAAAGAAAAAGTAATACATATCATCAATTTATAAAGTTTGTCCAATTAAATTACCTATTTTCAAATGATTTTCAGTACATGAAATAAAAAAATAATCACAACCAACTTTGAACTGATTTTAAACCTAGATAAAATTTGGGAAAAAATATTGAGAATTCTTTGCCGACTTTTTTCTTTTCACTTTTGATGTCACTTAAGATAATTTAATTTGGGCGTTTTACCTTACAGAATTATAACTGCAGTAAAAATTTTAAGATAATTTATATTAGAAATTTTATAAATTAAGTTGCTTCAATGATATTACATTTGCATTAATTTAAAAAAAATTTCTTACTTACTGTATTTAATTTCATTTCTTATTTAAATTTAAATTTTCTTTTGTACCTTTTATTTCACTAATTTATTTACTACTGTGCTCCCGAGGGGCATAAAGGGGGCGGGGTTAAAAGGCAGACTTCTCCCTTAGGGTGCCCCATGTTTTTGTGCCGCTAGGTCAAGGACAAAAAAGGAGTTGCATTTTTACCCTTTATCATGTCGTCGGTTTAAGAAATTTGATTATTCTGGAGTAGTTTTTTCATTGAGGACACACGAGATCATAGACTTGGTCTAGATGTTGTTGACCAAGTGGGATAAGAAACAACACTTACAACACATCAAAACATCTGAAATTTTTTGCAATATTTAAGTTATATGTGTATGAATATTTATTTATATTTAAAAATTTATTATGTCTTACATTCAGTAATGTTTAAAAACAATTTTATGAAGTATTGTTGCAAATAAGAAAAACTAATGTTTAAACATTTTGTAAAGAGTATTACTCATTTTAAAACACAATCATAAAACCTTACTTTCAATTACCTACTAGCAGAAAAGTTATTCCAAAGTTTTTCAAATATAAATGTCAAAGCTTATAGAAATATATTATGTTATAACTATCGAAATACGTTCAAATATTTATTTCAAAGCTTATCAAAATATATTAAGTCATAATTATCGAAATACATTCAAACATTTATTTCAAAACTTATCGAAATACAAAATCTTTTTTTCGAAAAAATATTAAATGTTGGCATTATCTTAAATAAATTAAATATGTATTATTATGTTAAATAATAGTTATAATTAATTCATTGGCTGAGCATATCATTCAAATATTTGAACAGTATTTGGCTCTTTTTTTAGTCATTTGATTTTCATTATTTTAAAATAAAACAACAAACAAATGATTAATTCGTATTTAATCAAAAATAGCTTTAGCCCAATTTTAACGATTTCCATTTTTCTTTATTGGACTTGATTTCTTGATATAATTCATCTTTGTGTTTAAAGTAATTCTTAGAGAAAATCGAAACGGCTTAAACCAATGGCGACTCTATCCTTTTACGAGGATTGTCCATCTAGATTTGAATTATTGCCAAGTTATGTAATTAACACCAGAGTTGGTATCCCACTTGTCTAACTAGCACTCCAACACAATATCTAAATAGATTTATCAAGATACTATATAGGCTTTAGTAGAAGAGTAACATCATACCTGCAAATTCTCGATCTACCAGCTAACGAACAGTCACGTCGGCATTATTCGTAGATCAATCTCTACTTGAATTAAACCTAAAGAAAAAGCGACTTGATAAGAATTCGGCTGAGAAATTGAGTTTTTAAATTACATGTTTAAGTATAATTATATTTTTAATTTTTAAAATAAAATTTGAAAAATTAATAGTTCAGGTTTGAAAATTGGAACTCATTTGATTTAGAATGGTATGGGAAATATAATTTACTTTATATTAAATTTATATACATAAAATGCCATACATATTTTAATGAAAGTCTAATAATAAAAAGAAGCATTGATTTATTTTAAAAATATAATTCATTTATTATTAAAATCTCTGTGCAATTTAAAATTATTATAATTCATAGTTTTTCAACCTAGAATAAAATTTGAAATCAATATGTTTTTGGTATAAAAATTATTCATGAAATCGAAGAATCAAATTTATAGCTACTTTAATCTTAATACTTCATTATTTCAAAAAAGCTATTATTGAAATCAAGTTTTGTTTATTTGCATTTACGTAAAAGTGAAATGAATTAATAGTGTTTTTAAATAACATAAAAATAGTTGAAATTTTAGTAGAAGTGTCAATATACTTCAATACAGAATGTAATTACATCTATAAATTCTTCTAAAACAAGTTTGTTATGTATTATTTTAAATATAACAATATCAATAAAAGGTAAAATTCATTAAAATGTAAAGAATATCGCTGTATATTTAAACGAAGTTGAATTTTTAAATGTTTTATCATTTGTCTATGTATGTTCTTTTTTAAAGGTTTCAGTTTTAACCCTAAGTGATTATAAGAGTTTAGAAAAATTTAAACATTATTCTATACATTGATTACAACATTTCAAAGAATATGAAGAAAGATAAAATATATAGGAATATTAAGAACATCATGAATAAAAAATTTGACAATTTGTTTCCTTTTTCCCTTAAAATTATCCGTAATCTGGTAGAAGTATATTGCAATCATTATAATAATTTATTTCAATAGTCTTAGGCATACAAATAAATAGCTTTAGCAATACAAACCTATACAAAACTAGTTATAGGTTATTTTACACCTCCTCCTGAACGGAAACACTTTAAACAGTACGTCCGGGTCAAATTAGCCAAAAGTGTTCAAAAAAGGATCGTATAGCGTCATACCAAACTTCTAAACAATGAAAACATAAATCCAAAGAAGAAAATGAAAGAATTATATCTCTGATTATATATTGGGATGCATATATCTTTCATTCAAATACTTCAATCCATATCATTATCAAAAACAAAAAAAAAAAAAAAAAAAAAATAATTAAAATAGAAATATATTAAGACTTTATTCTTGAAAATGCACTAACTCAGTTACAATTATCCAATGAAAAATATATCCAAGTTCCTACTATCAGATCGAAGAAAATTTCAATACTTGTGAACAATTTCAAACACTGTTCATGAATAACCCGTACCACTCTCTAAAATTATTTAGATTTTATTGCAAATATGCTATTAAAACCATACTTTTATTAAATGACCATAATACCATTCTTCACCATCCAGACCTTTTAGAAACGAACCAGTCTGAGACATTCTGAGGAGCATTTAAATCTTCTTAAGCAACTACTGCTTGGTTAACAAAAATGATAGTCCATCGTATTTAACCTTTCAATCCCTGCAGTTAAGTCCTTCTATTCGCATTCTTGTCCGAACGACTTTGATACCCCATCCCTCCTCACAGCGAAGAGCAAGTCAGGAAACTTCACCTCATTATTTCTCGAAACTCTTTGCCTTTCCAGTGCAAGCCAAATGATCTAGCCCTCCCCCTCGCCCCCTAGCACGGCTAAATGATGTGGACCCCCTAGTTATGCCCATGCCGTAGTTCTGTTGACCTCCGCTAAAGCAGAATTTTCCCTTTTTAGTAGACTGACGTGATATCTCACGCCCCACGGCATCATTAAAAGTCAAAAGTGACTGGAGAAGTTTCGTGCCGAAAATTAAGCACAATCAATTAGGTCTCCAGACGTGTATTGGTGCCTCGAATTCGGTTCTCTCTATTAAAAGAGCTTTTCCGTGTGAAGTCGGGCGTAGAATGCTGCGTGTCACTTGTTATGTGGTTATCGACTCTACAAAAATCGAAAATTAGGTTTTGTTGTAATTGTGCATTTTTTTTTTTTTTTTTTTTTTGGTTTCCAATTATTTCGGATTTTCAACTGCGTTAGCATAAAAATGTTTTTAAGGAAAATGTTTTTGTTTGTAAGAAGGAGAACTTTTCATGGAGAACTTAGAAAGTCAATAATAATAACTATTATCATTATTACCATTATTATTATTTATTTATTTCTATACCATCATCATCAGTGGCGAAGCAGCTCTATAGTGGGCAAAATCTTCTGCCTACTGGCGGATTTCGTGACATGAGATGTTTTCTTTATACGAGGCGAGATTGTCAACCCTACGTCCAATACTCTACAGTCATATTAGGCCGGGACCTACGGTTTAAAGTGGATTTCGAACCACTACAAACATCTATGGTACCGCTGGAACTCGAACCCGAAACCTGTGGTACTAAGAGACAGACCACTTGTCATTCGGCCATCAGGCCGCTTTTTAAATACCTGAAGGTCTAAAGATTATTTTATTAATATTTGTATTTAAGAGTCATTTAATGAATACATTTTTAATAATTCATTACTATCTTATATTAAAGTCGATCAACTCATGACATTATTTTTTTTCTGTTCAGTCTTTTAAGCTATTAAATGAACAAAAATATTCGTTTGGAACTAAAAATATTGAACTGAAAAATATTTTTTCAAAATAGTAGTATAAAATGAAAAATTTCTTATATTAGCGATAATATATTTCGTGTTGCCTCTAGTTTGAATCTCTATTAAAAGAGCTTTTCCGTGTGAAGTCGGGCGTAGAATGCTACATGTCACTTGTTATGTGGTTATCGACTCTACAAAAAAATCGAAAATTAGGTTTTGTTGTAATTGTGCATTTTCTGGTTCCAATTATTTCGATTTTCAACTGCGTTAGCATAAAGTGCTTTTAAGAAGAGACTTTTTATGGAGAACTTAGAAAAATCAAATAATAATAATGATTTTTTTAAAATTCCTAAATGTCTAAAGATTATTTTATTTAATTTTGTGTTAATGAGCGAGTAAATAAATTATTTTTTATGTTCAGCCTTTCGAGCTATTAAATAGACAAAAAAAATAATAATTGATTTCAAAACCAAATTATTGAGTTGCAAAAATCTTGATTTTTTTAAAAATACTCAAAGATCTAGAGATTATTTTATTAATTTTGTATTTAGGAGTCAATTAATATAATTCCTATGGACAAATCATTATTAATGGACATTTGTCTTATTACCTGAAAATTGTTCAACGCATGTCAATTTTTTTTCTGTTCAACCTTTCAGCTCCTCAATGATCAAATATTTTCAACCTTTCAGCTACTCAATGAACAAATATTTTGGTTTTAAGCCAAAATACTGAATCGCAAAAGGATGTTTTTCAAAATAGTAGTTTTGAAAACATTAAAAAAAAAGATAAAGAGTTCAAGTAGAATTTTTAAAAGTAACTTTCTTCGGATTTTTGGATCGCACAGCAGAAAAATGGAGAACTTTCACCAGGAAGATCAAGTATAAAAAAAGACAATCATGTTCGAGTCTACATATCATTTTTTTAAAACAATGAAAAATTCTTTATATTAGTGAGAATATATTTCGTGTTGCCTCGAGTTTGGTTCTTTATTAAAATTGTTTTTCCATGTGGAGTCGGGCATAGAATACTACGTGTTACTTATTATGTGGTTATCGACTCTACAAAAATCGAAAATTTGGTATTGTTGTAATAGTGCATTTTTTTGTTCCAATTATTTCGGATTTTCAACTGCGTTAACATAAAATGCTTTTAAGCAGAAACTTTTTTTGGAAAACTCAATCAGAAAATCAATCAAAATAATAATCAATAAAAAAAAAGGTCAAATAAAAATAATAATATTGATTTTTATAAATACTCAAAGGTCCGAATATTATTTTATTTAATTTTGCATTTAGAAATCATTTTATAAATCATTATTGTCTTATTATATGAAAATTGTTCAATTCACACAAATATATTTGTTTTCTATTCAGCCTTTTTAAGCTATTAAATAAACAAAAAATTGGTTTCAAACCAAAATATTGAGTTGCAAAATGATTTTTTTTTTTCAGAACAGTTGTTCCGAAAATGAGAAAAAAGGGTAAAGCGGGTAGAAGAATTTTTAAAAGTAACTCCCTGGGATTTTTGGATTACAGAGCAGAAAAATTGAAAACTCTCACCAGAAAGATCAAGTATAAAAAAATCATGTCCGAGTATTTTTTTAAAACAATGAACAATTTTATATAGTAAGAATATATTAATTATATATTCTTACTATTAGTGATAATATATTTCGTGTTGCCTCAAATTTGGATCTCTATTAAAATAGCTTTTCCGTGTGAAGTCGGGCGTAGAATGCTGCGTATGACTTGTTATGTAGTTATTGTCTGTACAAAACTCGAAAATTAAGTTTCTTCGTAATTTTCCATTTTTTTGTTATTTCGGAGTTTCATCTGCATTAGCAAAACATGTTTTTAAGATGGCACTTTTTATGGAGAACATAGAAAATCAAATTCGTAATAATAATAATAATATTGATTTTTTAAATGCCGGTATATCCAAAGACTTTATTTATTTTGTATTTAGGGAGTCACTTAATAAATAAATTTTTAATCAATCATTGCCTCATTATATGAAAATTGATGATTTTTTTTTATTCTGCCTTTCAAGCTGCTAAATGGACAAAAACATCAGTTCCAAATTAAAATATTGAGTTGCAAAATATTTTTTCAAAACAGTAGTTCTGAAAAATAAAAAAAGGATAAAGCATGTTTGTAGAATTTTTAAAAGTAATTTCCCTGAATATTTGGGTCACACAACAAAAAAATTGAAAACTTTAACCAGGAAGATTAAATATAAAAAATATAATCATGTTTGAGTCTACATGTTTTTTTTTTTTGAAACAATGAAATGTTCTTTATATTGGTGAGAATATATTTCGTGTTTCCTCGAATATGGTTCTCTATTAAAATAGCTTTTCCGTCTGAAGTCGAGCGTATAATATTGCCGTGTGTGACTTTTGTGGTTATCGATTTTAAAAATAAATATTATATTGAAAATAATTGATAATTAAATTGAATTAATAAATTAAAGTAATTGATTTTATAATATTCATTCGACTTTTTAATTTTAAAACATGAATATTCAACTTCATTTACAAAACACGAATAATTTCTTGGTAGATGGATAATAATTGTCAGCCATATAATAAATCTCAATGAAAAAGTAAGATTTAAAATGATGATAAATTTCATAAAAGAAAATTAGGGACATATCCTAATGTATAAAAATGCCATTAAATTAATTGTATTTAAAACCCATCAAGAACATAGCTAAATCCCTTCAGCAATCAGAAAGTTGGCTTCTCAACTGGTAACCCCTACAAAGGAGACTTTTGCTGTTAGTATTCTTTTTTTTGCAACTAATTTTCTAAAATATCAGGGAAGTTTTTTTATTCATTTTCTTGGTACACACCATATTGTTCATATCTTAAATGTTTAAAAAAATAGTATATGAAACTTTAAACTAGGAATTATATGCTAAGAAACTAAACGCTTAGATATTTATATACTACGAAATCCAGAAGAGAAAACGAAAACAGCTTAATAGATTTTTTTCTCACTAGACTACACACATCTCGTAGAGTAATGCCGTTTCCGGTAAGAACACAAAGGGTAAGAATTCTCGCGTGGGAGTAATATCCCCGAATGTCAGAGGGTCTGCGAGATTACGCTTAAACTTGAGACATCAACATATGAATAAAATGAATTACATTGGTCTTTGGCGCATTTATACAGCAATCGAGAAATAGGTGGCCATTCAATTTGATGATCACAATTTGAAAATATCAGTTTTTACTTGGAAAAATATTTTTTTTTTCTTTGTATAAAAATATTTATAACCTATTTTAAACTACCAAAAAATATGAATATAATTCTTTTTTTATAATTATCTAATTATGCTGAAAATAACAATTTTAAACTTCATGGAATTTTAACAGTTTTTTATTTTATAAAAATATTATTAAGAAAAAATAATAGAAATGGAAATTAGATAAGAAAGAACGATTTTAAAATGGATGAATTAGAATCTTCATTAAATTAAATTCCTACAAAATTATTTTCACATAAAATAATTGGATTGAGTTTTCCTGCTTGTTTTAAAATAAAAAATAGTTTTGCCAAATTCGTATAAAGTAACTCTCACTCAAATAATTATGAAAATTTTTCGGTTATTAAATTTATGATTACACCATTGAAAGAATTTTAAAATGAGTGTTTATTTAATGGAATCATTATAATACAATACAAAGATGCACCATTTCTAACGGTATATATGATATTAACAGATATATTCGGAATTTTACATATAGTGTGCTTCACATTATATTACTTATTTTATGCAAGATATGCATTGCTTAAAAATAAACTGACCAAAATTTATTGATATGCAAAGGATATAAAAAATATAAACGTTATTATTAAATTTATTCTATTTTTGCATTTGATCTTAAATATCAAATTAACTGCTTTAAAATTTAATTGAAACTGGAGTTTTATTTCAGTAGTTATATTATATAATGGTGTGCTTTTTAAACTTGTTCTTTCACATAAAAATAACAGATAAAATCTGACACGTAAATATTTTTAATTCGAAATGTTGTTTTGATGTACTTCTTTAATTGATTTAATAATATAACAATTTTAATTTTTTATTATTTTAGTGCAACTTTTGAATTATTGCTCTTTGAATATACGATGTCATTATAATGAGTTATTTGACATTGCAATTAAAAGAATTTTTGCAATTAAAAGAAAGTTATTTTATATATTTTTACGTATGACTTCTATTATATTTCATTTTTAATATAGAAATTTTGATCATTGAAATATATATTTTTAAATGAAATTAAAAAAACTTAAATTGATGTTTAAATGAATTACCTCAGTAAATTAGATTTCATTCATCTTTATGTATTTAAATTTTCATAAAAGTCCTTATAAAACATCAAAAAATAAGTGCAAAAATTTTAACAAAATTAAAGATTTATTGTTGAGCCACATTTACCACAGATCTACTTCATATGCAGCTAGAATGTTGAATACTGGTCCTGGTTTAAATTGCTTAAATGAAATGATGAATTACTTATTTTTAAGAAATATTTATGACAAAAATTTGAAAATACAGAAAACTTAAAAGGAATCAAAATATAAAGAATCAATTAAAAAGTTCAAGGGAAATATTTTTTTCTTTTTTTCACAAATTCTATGTATTTACTGGTCAAACATAAAAAAAAAAAAATCTATTGAATTCTAACTGTGTTGATTGATGACTGAATTCCCCTTCAGAAGTGAGATTGCTTTAGTCGCTAATGTTGTATCTACAAGCCAAGAAGGTGCATTTTTTTCCACTTTTGCCTTTGCTGTATCACTCGTAAAATTTATGCTGTTATCTGAATTAAAAAAAAAAAAAAAAAAATTAGACTTCTATTGAATCTGCAAGGTCATTCATCTTCCTCTCACGAGTAACGATAAAAATTGTTTGACAGTAAGTGCATTTCATTATTTTTGTTATTGATGTTTCCATCCTACATGCATTAAAGTAATTTTAAAGCAAATATGAAGGTTATTGAATAAAAGTGTCATATAATAAAAATCCAACGATAGGTAGTTTTAGGAAGTGTTCCTGTTTATTGCCATACAAGATTCATAGCACTGTGCTTCTTTGACTTTCATTGATGTGAGGAATTAATAAAAATCTGTTTTACAATAGCTTTTTATCTGATTATTAAGCATTTGAGCGCAGCGCAGATTCATAATAAAAATGTTTTCAACAAATTATTTCACCATATTCCCGAATATGCTCTGCTGGTATCGAAGATGGTTTAAATTTGAATCTGCTGTCCATCGTCTAAAAGGTAATTGTTTTAAAATGAGAAGATACCTGCGATTGTGACAGCATGTACATTTTTGGCATTTACAATCAGACTATCTACTCTACATTATGTTCTTTTCAAAAAAGAAAATTCGAATATTTACTCCTGAAAGATTACTGGATAGGATTTGTATTTCTATATCCGTCTTTCAATACTAAGCATAAATGAAACATGACCGCCACATATTTAAAAATTATTATATTTAATGTTAATAATTTCATTAAAATAATTATGGACTGTTACCCATATTACCTTTGGAAGGAGAAGTTCTCCTATTATTGCGATCAATGTACTATTCATGGCATACGTAAATGGAATTGGAACATCAAAAATGTTCAAAAATTTTATATGCTTAAAATAAACAATTACGTTACCTTTATATTATTATTATTTTTTTTTACCTTTATGGTTTTTTATCTATGTATGTCTATATTATATCTTATTTTTATCTACGTTATTTATGTTTGTTTTTTTTACCTTTATGTTATTTTATTTATTTTTAAAATAAACAATTATGTTCATTTTAAATTCATAATGTTGATTTTATTTTTTACAATATATGTTATGAAAACTCTGAGACAATTATTAGGGAAATTTTCTAGAAAGTTATAACTTTCTATCACTGTCCGCCAATTGACCGACTATTAGAGTCATACATAAAAAAAACACCATGTTTAAATAATTATGGAACAATTACCCTTAGTATTTTCTTTTGAAATAGGTGTCCTCTTATAATTTCCGTTTGTGGACTGACTAGTTGAGTCGTACATAAATGAAACACTATGTTAAAATAATTATGGCATAGTTATTTTAAAATTTTTTTGAAATAGATGTCCTTTTATCATTTCCCATCAATAGACTATTTGTGCCACATGTTAATGGAACAAGAGAGATACCGATGTACAAAAACAGAAACCACGGAAATTAAAAAAAAAAATAGTAAATTATAATCTTTTAAAAAACAAATGGTTAAAGACAGTAGCATAAAACAGATACTTTAAAAATATTATTTAAAATCCTGTATGTAACTAACACTTAAAATGTAAATATTTGGTAGTTTAATTTAAACATTATTGGTGCAGTCCATCCAATACCTTATATATTTAATATTTCACGAAATTTGGCTCTTTGATACATATTATATGACAATTATTGATAAAAAAATGCAAGTTAATATTGACAGCTTTAAGTTTAGCAGTAAAAGTTTTTATAAATATTGGTTTAATGTCAATATGTGTTTCAATGTGATATATTATAAAATTTTGAAGTCAGTATTTGATATTCTTTTAAACCTTTACATGGAAAAAAAAATTCTAATATAATATTGAGCTACATTTTCCTTCCTAAGTTATATGAAGTAGTTACAATAAATATATTTTTATGTAGTAAATTTTAAATATTTTTTTCTATTCACATAATTTTAAAGTCTTATTAATTTTGCAATAAAATATTTGTTATAGTGGGAAATAAAGTATTTGTTTTATTATGAAGTAAAGCCTTGGATAAAATTAAAAGTTAATTTTTGTACTAAATATAAAGCTAAAAAATTTAATTTATGCCTTGAAAGAATTCCAATATAAGGTGCTGGAATGATTATAATCAAAACTTAAAAATTATAAATTATAAAACAACAGATTTAATTAAACAGACACAAAAAAGATTAGAAAAAATACTTTCTATTTCCACTTCTTATGGAAATTTACAAAATGCACTCTTTTCTCTAAAATTCAATGAATAAATGCAAAAATAAAATTTTTTTTAAAAAAACAAAGCACTTTGTTTTCCATTCTTCTGAATTCAGTATTATAAATCTGAATATATAGCAATTGTTTCAAAAATAGGAGCTAATTACAGTGCTATTAACTATAAGACAATGAGATATATTTTTTCCCATTATTTTTGATGACTTGGGTATTATGAATTATATAATGAAGTGATACAAAAAAACAAACTTATAGAAATAAACAATACAAGAATATCTCAGCAAAAATAAATGTAAAGAAGTTCACAAATACTTGCGCCTTAAATGTATTTCTTCACCAAACTGAATATTGAAAGTGGTATTGTATTTTCATCATATATCCAAATATAAAAATATGCGTCAGTACTTATAGTCCACAACTTTTTTTCTCCTTCAGTGTTATATATTGATATAAAATATAAAAATATTCATTAGCACTTATAGTCCAAAATTTTTACTCCTTCATATTTATAAAATGAAGTGGTACGGAAAAACAAACTCATCTAAATAAGCAAGTGTATATAGCACATTTGTAATACAGGAAAATCTCCATAAAAAATAAATGAAAGGAATTTCACAAATACTAGTGCCTTAAAAGTATTTCTTTATCAAATTGAATATTGAAAAAGGATGTTGTATTTTGATCATATACCGAAATATAAAAAATATGGGTCGGCACTTATAGTCCACATTTTTTTCTTCTTCAGGGTTTTATAAAAATATAAAATAAAAATACTCATCAGCACTTATAGTCCACAATTTTTTGTTCTTCAGGGTTTTATAAAAATATAAAAATAAAAATACTCATCAGCACTCCATATATGTTGTTCTTCAGGGTTTTATAAAAATATAAAAATAAAAACACTCATCAGCACTTATAGTCCACATTTTTTGTTCTTCAGGGTTTTATAAAAATATAAAAATAAAAATACTCATCAGCACTTATAGTCCACATTTTTTTTTTTTGTTCTTCAGGGTTTTATAAAAATATAAAAATAAAAATACTCATCAGCACTTATAGGTTCTTCAGGGTTTTATAAAAATATAAAAATAAAAATACTCATCAGCACTTATAGTCCACATTTTTTTTTTTTTTGTTCTTCAGGGGGGTTTTATAAAAATATAAAAATAAAAATACTCATCAGCACTTATAGTCCACATTTTTTTTTGTTCTTCAGGGTTTTTAAAAATATAAAAATAAAAATACTCATCAGCCCTTATAGTCGACAATTTTTTGTCTTTCAGAATTATCTAATGAAGTGGTACGAAAAAAACATACTCATCGAAATAATGTGTACATTTATGGAGGAATATCTCGAAAAAAAAATTAACACAAAAAAAAATTTCACAAATACGAGTGCCTTAAAGTATTTTCTTAACAAAAACTGAATATTGAAAGTGATATTCTGTTTTCATCATATACCCAAATATAAAAATGTGCGTCAGCACTTATAGTTCCCAATTTTTTTTCTCCTTCAGAATTATATAATGAACAGGTACTAAAAAGCAAACTCATCGAAATAAAAGTGTACATATATAACAGAGGAAAATCTCAACTCAGTAAAAATTTTTTTTATTGTTATATAATGATATGAAAATAAAATTGAAATATGCGTCAGCACTTATAGTCCTCAAGTCAGAATTATATAATGAACAGGTACGAAAAAACTCATCGAAATTAAAAAGTATACATTTATAATAGAGAAAAAATATCAACAATTTTTTTTTCTCCTTCAGTGTTATATAATGATATAAAAATATGCATCAGCACTTATGGTCCCCAATGTTTTCTCCTTGAAAATTATATAATGAAGTGGTACGAAAAAACAAACTCATCGAAGTAAACAAGTGTACATTTATAACAGAGAAAAATATCCATAAAAAATAAATGCAAAGAAGTTCACAAATACGAGTGCCTTAAATGTATTTCTTCACCAAACTGAATATTGAAAGTGATATTGTATTTCATCATATACCCAAATATAAAAATATGCGTCAGCACTTATAGTCCACACTTTTTTTCTCCTTCAGTGTTATCAAGTTCTTAAATGGGAGCATATTTCTTTATATATATTTTTTCTCAGCAGAATATTGAGCAAAAGAGGTAAGCTTTCCTAATTTGAAAAGAGCCCCATCCTAGTAGGCCATCTGGTGGTGAACAGCAAAACCAGGCAGGGAAGGAATCAATACAGGCCGCCGCAAGTAGCTTTGCTTCGGTCAGTAACACAGTAAATTGCTGAGCCGGAGCGCACGCATTTCAGCAAAGAAGTTTCGATATCAGTGAGTTCTTTGATTTAAATGGCATATATGACAAACCTTTTAAAAATATCCCAATTTTTTCAAAAAAATTATTAAATAGATTTTTTTCATTGATTTTTTTTTTTCACCACTTCAACTGGAGTGTTGTTTTCACTGCCCAAACTCGAAATGTGTATGGTGGGAAAGTTTCCTTCCGTATATTTAAGACGAATTGCGGAAATCGGAAGGTGTGTTAATGCTAATTTACAGTTGTGTGCCAACATTTTAACTTGATATTTTGCAGTTTGAAGTGGATTTTCGCAGCTTTTTTGGATTTTTATTTTTTCATCATTGACTTGTTGATAAATGGTGTTGGAATTCTTTGTGCATGAATTTTGATTTGTTCAAAAATAAAAGAGCGCAGTTCAGGATTATTTATGTCGCCGAGTTCAGATTAAAGGGATTGGTGACTAAAAATCGTCCGGAGAGCATTTGGAAATTTTTAATATTTGTCATGGCAAGGCGGGAATTTTAACTTCAAGTTATGTGTTGTGTAGTCTATGGACTCTGGCTGGTGTTGTTGCCAGAGCTCCAGCTCCAGCAACAAATGAGCAACCATGGGGTGAGTATGAGAATAGGTTCTATCACATTTACATGAAATTATTTTTTTCTAATTTAAATCTTTAGTTAAAAAAATTGAATCATAGAATTTTTCCGTAGATATTTATCCAAGATATATTTTATCAAGGACAGTTTATTTAATTGTATTCAAATCTGGTCAAAAATTATTTTGAAAAACATGAAAATATTATATCTTGTATTCTTCGCTTAAGTATTTTTCTTCCAATATAAAACAGTGTTTTATGTAGATGTTTTTGTAATGTTTGAAATTTATCCATGCTATAAAAATGTAAAATTATCGCTGTAATAATTTTTAAAACTAGTTATTTTTACAAAATATTACTGAGACAAGGTTTAGGAAATATATTTCATTACCTAATTTATGCAGTATTAGACATTCATAATATATAAATTGTTCACTGAGAAATTAGGCAAAATAAAATACAAACCTTCACAAAACTATTAAGAAATTATTAAAAACGTCCTACTTTATATTAATGAATCCGAAATCAAATACCTGAAATAAGTATCTTTTCTTCAATGTTTTTCTTGTAATATAAAACAGTGTTTTTATGTAGATGTTTTGAAATGTGTGGAATTTATTCATGCGTTAAAATAAATGTAAAAGTATCGCTCTAAGGAGTTTTAAAAATTTGTTCTACGAAATATTATTAAAAGTATAGGAAATATATTTCACTATTTAATTTATGCAATATTAGCCATTCATAATATATATTATGCTAAATTTTTCACTGAGAAAATTAGGTAAAAATTAAATACAAACCCTCACAAAACTCGTCCTACTGCATATTAATGAATCCAAAATCAAATATCTAAAATTTTCGAGAACTATTTTCTCAAAAAGGAAATATTTCGAATGTATATTAAAAAACGACAATATAGTCAATTTATATACTAAATAGTAAAAATGAAATATAAAATGAATAATATATTTGTGGGCACATAAAAAATACACCCATATTTAAAAATATTTCAAAATGTAAGATTTAAATTTATGTCTAATGTAGGATTCAAATTAACGACACTTTCGACGTTTTTTCAAAGTATTCAATCAAAGTTCTAAAATATAAAATTATGAATGAATCATGATAATTTAATAGCTGAAAGCAGCATAAAATTCATTTAAAGCAAAAATATGATTTAATTGCTTATGAATTATTTAAAAGTAGTTTCCAAGGATTTATAATATATTCTCAGTTAATCTAAAATTAAAATTCTTTAATAATATGTATCTAAATTAACGTTATTTTTTAAAAAAAACCAAGCATTTGAAAGCAATCAAAAAGCACAGCAAGCATTTAAAAAAAAAATTCCATTATTTTGAACTAAATTAGTAAAAACAACTCAACAGATGTAACTATAAATTTTAATTAATTTTCTCTAGAAAAAAATAGTTTTTAGTGACGCATTTTATTAGGATGCTAAAAAGCGTTATAGTACAGTTTATTATTTAAATAACAAATTTACATTTTTTAATTTTTTATATTATTTTTTTTTTATACGAATTACTTGATTTCATTATTACTTTACAAATCATTATTTTTGGGAGAAAAATAATTTTAAAATTCAATGTAACCATTAATTCACCAAAAAAAAAAAAAAAAAAAAACGTAATATTTTAAACGTAATATTTTAATTTACGTAATTTAAAAACGTAATATTTTAAATAAATCCTATATTTTCATAAAATCCTTATTGCATATTTTTACCGTGTGTAATTCAAACTATGTGCTAATTCTACATTTCAATCAAATCAAATGCAGAATCAAAAAACAAAAAAAAATGTACCAATAAAATAAAAAAAAAAGAAAATTGAAGCTAATAGATTACTGCTTTTCAAAAGAACGACTATAATTCTGACTAAAAGCAATAAATTTATTATGTATTTTTATTGGAAAATATTTTTTTGTCGAACTGTAGGTATTGGAAATCCATCACCTATGCTACAAATATATTACCCCCTTTCGTTACCCATCAAAAGTTAATGATGCGTGTGATATTGCCATCCTCTTACTTAAACGTGCACCAATTTTTTTACTAAATTTACCTTAAAAGTGTGCCTATTTGACCACAAGTTATGTATTTTAATAGAGTATCTGAAAACAATGATTTAGGATGATTAATAGTTCTCTTAAAAATGGGGGGAATGTTTTAGTTTTTACAACGAATAAAGGAGCATTGGGATTAAATGTTTCTATTTTTGAAAACTTTTGTGCTCCTATAAATATAAAAAATATTGACTGTATAAAAATAGTATTGAATGTCCTTTTTTTTGTATTTATTTCACCAATTTACATATAAGATAAAATATTCCGTTAATAAATCCGATTTCATACAAAACATATATTTGAATTTAAAATTGTATGAAAATAATTAGAAACAAAAAAGAAAAAAATTAGAACTTGAATTTTATTTTTTATTTGTTCAAAATTTGAGACAAATATCTCAAATTTTGCTGCTACAGTTAAATTTGAAGGAATATTAAGGGGAAAAAAAAAATGTTAAAATGTTTTAAAATTTAAGTTGAAGGAATTCTGATTTTGCTAAAGATATTTTTATGAACATTTTGTTGGTATTTTTTGTAACTAAAACAAACTATTTTAAGAATTAAGTATTTTTATTAAATATTTCATTTGAAAGGGATTTTTTTCTTTAAAGATCAAAAAACATAAAAATGTATTTAAAAATTAACAAGATTTATAAAATAAATATATATAATTACGGCAACTAGATTTTAAGACTAATCCCTATTTAAATAGATCTTAATTAGATGTACTTATAATTAGATCCTAATTATTTAAATATGCCCTATAAATAGATTAAGAATCTAAGAAAATCCTTATTTAAATAATACCTTTTGTTTAAAAAATGTAAAAATTTATCAAAATAATTGGGTCTCACGCGGCTTTAAATCTATTTCAAATGAATTTGCATTGGAAAATAATATATTAGTAAATAAATGTTTATTTATGAAATTTTTGTGGGGATGTGATGTAAAAACAAGGTATTTTGATCCACAAATTCTAGGCTCTATTAAAAATTGCTTATTAACTCAAGAAAAGCTCGAATATTAACACAATTTGTTGAAAAAATGTAGTAAATTTAGTTAAATAAAAGAAATTGCTACTGCGAATCGTTTTTACAAAAACATTAATTTAAAAATATTAAAATACGAAAAAAAACTGCAATCTAATTTAATATAGAAATTTAACACTCGAATTAAATTTTTTGATATTAATATTCAAATATGCAAGATTTCTGGGTATTTATAATAGCTTTAATTCCTTGTTTAAGCAATTTAATGGGAAACTAATCAATCCTTTGATTTAGACAAAGTATTTATTATAGACAAATTATTTATTAATGACAAATTAGACAAAATATTTATTACAGGCAAATTATTTATTAAAGACAGATTAGACCAAATATTTATTATAACAAATTACTTATTAAAGACGAACTTGAAATATTATAGACAAATTGTTTATTAAAGACGAACTTGAAAAGTATTTATTATATACAAATAGTTTATTAAAGATGAATTTGAAAGAGTATTTATTATAGACAATTTTTTTTATTAAAGCCGAATTTTAAGAAGTATTTCTTATAGACAAATTGTTTATTAAAGTCGAATTTGAAAAAGTATTTATTATATGCAAATTATTTAATATAGACGAATTAGAAAAAGTATTTATTGAAGACAAATTAAAGTACCAAGAAATTGGGATTTACTCTTATACTTTTGCGTTTGAGTAATAAATAATAATAATAATCAATTTCGCCAACTAAAGTCTATTTCTTCTCAAAATTTCTTAAGAAAAGTTATCGAGACATTTATTTTTTTTACTTTTCCTAAACAAAAACATAAAAACCAATATACTGCTGAAATAAATCTACTACAATATTGCTTAGTAAGAAAAATTTCATAGCTTTTGCAACTGCAGCAAATACCTATTTTTAAGCAATATATATCACAGGAAAATATTTTATGTGCTTCAACACTTCTTGAGGAAATGAAGGTCAAGAAATCTGGTCGGGATGGTAAATCACAAACTTGTTTCCTTTTGTTGTTGTTGTTGTTTTCCACCATTTCTTCTGTGGTTTGGTGATTAATGATGGAATGACCCGCCAGTCATTAAGTTCGGTCACAAAAAGAACTCTCATGGAAAATAACAGAAAAAAAAAAAGCCAAAGCCTAAATTAGAATGTATTGATCCTCGCTGCATTCAATTTGCAGCGTACTTATTTGAAGGTGTTTACATCTGATAAATTTCTATTTGCATCTTCGGGTGTGAAATAAGGGCTCGGCTCAAGTGAAAATAATTGATATTGGAATTCTTTAGAATTTGGTGTTACAGTTGTTGATATTGATTTGCATTGATAGTAGAAATTTGTTAATATTGATTTACATTGATAGTAGGCATTTGTTTATTTAAATTTTTTTTTATGCCAGTGATATTTGTTTTGAAATATATGTTCTAATTGTCTAATAATATAAATGCTATATATTCGTGTGTAATTGAAATCTATATGTTTTTGAATAAGTTGTATGGACGTGATAAGTTGTTTCCGAAACAGAAATTATATACCTTATTTGAATTAATTAATTCAAATATTTTCTTATAATTGTAGTTATTTCAAATTAAAAAAAAGTATTTTTGATATCCAAACTAATATTAAATCATTATTTTGTAGATTTTTCTGATTCCATATATTTAATAATTCCTTTACTTCAATTATTATTAATTTTAATTATTATGAAGACTATCATTATTTTTCAATTATAGTTTAATTATTTTTATAATTAGTTTACTTCAAAACAAATCTATAGCGACGTATCAAAAATATGTAACGTAAATCAAATTTTATAATAAATATTCAGAATTAAATGTTCTATTAATATGAAGAACAATTTTACTATTACAGAAAAAAAGATTTTTCCGTCAGTAAAATGTACATTTCCCACTTTATTGGATATGTATCTATCAAATAATAACTATTTCTCAAGGATTATTAAATAATTTTCTTTTATTTATCGAAAATAAAAAAAAAATATTTGATTTTTAATTGAAGATATTTTAACGAAAATAACCCTTGCGTTCATTTCATAAAATAAATTTGAGCCTAAAAATATCGCGAAAATTGACTGTGCGTAATTGTAAAATATGTATTCACATATAGATTTTAGGTAATCTATACAAAAATATTTTCTGGGTCTTATTTTAATATATTGCTTTGATTATTAATTATGTGTTAAAGGCAGCAATATTTCTTCAGTCTTAAATCAATTCAATTATCAATAAATTAAAGACAAAAGCCTAAATGCTGTAAAAAATTATCTTCAATAAATTGTTTCAAAGCAGAAAAATTTAAAAAAAATATATAGACGTTTGTTGGATCACGAGAAAATTAAATTTGTAGGAAGAAAAAAATATACTTTTATTCTAGAATGTTTTTCTTTTATGCAACAAAAAAGGCAAAACACATAAGTAAATTATTTTATAGAATGAAAACAGCCGGTTTATAAAAGTATACTTTGTATTTAGTATGCTAGTCAAATATTGGGTTTTCTTTGAATCTAATTTCCTTCCAACGATATTTAGTTACGCAAAAAAAGATATTAGAACGACATTAGGGTGAATACATAAAAAACGTTAAGTAGATTTACAATAATTTTTCAGAACTGTCAAAATAAGTTGCAGAGGCAAATGTTCATTTTACTATATAAATAAATAGTAATTGCATTATATTAATATGTATTTAATTTTTTAACTTGATATTCCTAAACCACTCAATTATATGTTTATTACATTTAATTAATTTAAAATTAAATGTAATTCAAAATTAGTTTTCTATTTATTAAAATTAAAAAAAAAATTCATTTATTTGCTATTTTTATTGTTTTTAATGCATTCATTTATTTGCTATTTTTATTGTTTGAAGACCTGGAAGAGGAATAAAAAACATGGCGCCCAGTTACGAAGTTTGTAGTGGCCATATTCTTCTGAAATATTTAAAAGTCATCCTACCATAATTTGAAAATTATCGCTAGTTAATGATTTGTGATCAGAAACGTTGAGAGCCAAAGCGGCATCGACAACTGGTCCCTAATTGTACCAACCTTTTAACAACTTACTTGTTTGCGTACCATAAATAATTTTAGTTTAATCTTTAATTTTTTACTAACAATTAATTCAGAAAAATTAAGATTATGCTTCTATTTACGTTACTTATGCACCTAGGAAAAAATATTTAAACATAAACGTAATCGGATATCAATAGTATATTAAAAGTTTTTTATTATGCCTATTTATTCAAATGTATCACCAAAATTTTTTATAAATTCAAATGGAAAAAAAGAAAAAAAGGAAGGCATAACTTACTGCAATGCTTAACCAATCAAAGAATATATTTTTAGTCAGATAATATCATTTAGATGTTATAAAATATTAGCATTTAATTCGTTGTGAAATATTAACATTGAAAGTCGATATTATCGCAATTTGAGATACATATCGCAACAAAATATTTAAATTGAGAAAAATGCATAATATTTCACGATTACAAATATGTGTACTAGCTATCCATATTAATCTTATGAAAAAATTCAAACTATTTGTAATAAGCAATTAAAAAAACGTAATATGATAAAAAGACGCTGATGTTTCTTTAAAATTCTTATTTAGAGTGATATTTTTTTTTTTTTTTAAACTCTTTTCCAAATATATTCATAAATGTTCTGTATACGTTTTTTTAAATAAGTTTTTGACAACTGTTTATCTACTAAGTAAATATATAGAACAACAATCTACATTTTTTGAACATTAGCTTTTTATATAAATTTAGACGGTTGTTTATTTAACAAGGTGACTAAAGTAATTTTGTAATATAGGCTATTACTATGCAGAAGGTAAGAAACCGTTTAAACCTATCAGCGTTATTTCCATCTCGTATGTTTATCAAAAGCAAATTTTTCATTCGTTTCTGCTTTGCATTTTCTTGAATGAATTTGGTTTAAAAAAGAACACATTTCTTTATTCTACATACAGGAGAAAGTGTTTTTATTTACTGGGTAAAAATAAAATATCGTGTAAACCTATCATCAAAATAAAAATTAATATTTGTTGTAGATATATGTTGTAAAAATCTGAAGTTTTTATAACAATTTAATATCATCTTAAAATGTATAATATTCCTTAATATATAAATATGTATGTTATAATGAATATATATATATATATTACCAATTTTATTCGAACATAAAGAGCGTTTTTCATTTTGATTTTAAGTCGCTTAAAAAGCATATATTGATTTATTGTTTAAATACTTTATTTAAATCAATAATAAGATACATAAATTAATTCATGTTTTCCTGGTAATGATTAAACTCATATATTTCATTCATCAATAATAAACAATCCCATGTTCAGAAATTATGCGATGAATTTTTGTTCTACAAATACAAAAGTACGAATAATCCATTTTAAAAATCATTCAAATTCATTATTCTCTCAAAAATCACTGGTTTTTATAATAAATAACTTAGTTAAAAATAAATGTCTCTTAAGAAAAAAACTATATTTATTCACCAATAATAATAAAAATAATTCCGTGTAATCAGAAATTATACGATGAATTTTTGTACTGCAATTGCAAAAATAGGAATACTCTATTTTAAAAATCATTCAAATTCATTACTATCTTTAAAAAAATCATTGCTTTATATTAAATAACTTAGTTAAAAATAAATATCGCTTAAGAAAAACTATTTATTTACCTGATGTACAGCACGCAAAAAGTTATCTTGCATTTTTGGATAAAAAAAAAAGAGAAACAAAACTTTATTATCTACTCTTTAGGCTAATCCTTTAGATCTTAAAGCCGGTCATATTTTAGAATATAGCTTTGAACTCTCAGATTTTACTTTATTCTTCTTGAAAGTCACTTCAATCGGAAATGGTGGCTGGAAACTTTTTTCCTCTTCTAGAATTTAGATCAACTGTGATAGTCTACCGCTATCGGACCCCTGGAGCTGCAAGGCCATTGGTTGAATGCCTTTGCCACGTCATAAGTCTTGCTCGGAAATCCCTCCCCCAGCATCGTTAATGACAATCTTCAATCCTGTGAGGCACTATTAATGCTATATCTATACATTCCTTCAGAATGGGTCTGCGCTCACTAGAGATTCGAGCCTTGACGAGCGATACCAGATAAATTGCACAGTAAAGCCGTTATGATCCACCATTGAATCGATGCCTGCATCTTTACGCGATGGCATAGTTAGTTGTTTTTACGAGTTATGCATCTGTACGAAGCGGAACGATGATTCTTAAGTTTGGTTTCAAAAAATAGGATGTTTTGTGAGACAGGTAGGCTATTTACGGATGCAGTGCTATTCTGAAAGATTTCAAATTCTTTCAAATAAAATATATTTTTAAAGCTTGAAAATTTCAGAGATAATAAAAATATATAACGAAGTACTAAGTAGACATTATAAGATATTTTTATGTCTGTCATTTGATCTGAGACCAGTTAATACATGTATAGATTTGTGTGGTTTTAATGGCTCTAAGGCCAGTTTTGACCAAGTTAATTATTTTTATCTAAATACTAACATTTATTTGGAATATAATACGTTTTGCAAATGTTAACGATACATTTAGTAGTAAAAATAAGACTATTTTTGCTATTTATCTGTCTCATCAAGGTTGAGAGTGCCGTTGGGTAAGTCTAAGTTGGCTAGAGCTCTTGCCGTTGGTACCACATGTTCCATTTTCGAATCCTCTCGATGACATGGAGGTTTGTTAGTGGTTCGGAATCCACGTTAAACTCCTGGTCTAATTAGCAAAGTATTTTAAAAAATGACCGTAGGGGACAACCGAAACCATTAAGGGTGAGGCCTGTTGCCATTTGGCTAGCGCTCTAGCCTTTGATACCAAGGCTTCAGGTTCGAATCTGATGGCAGCAGGAATGTTTGATAGTGGTTCTTAATCCATGTTAAAGAGGTAGTTCCAGGTATAATTAGCTTAAAGTATGCCATAAATGACCGTAGAGCAAAACCAAATCCTTCAAGCGGGAATACATTAGATTTTATTATAGAACTTTAAAGCTAGTGTTTTGATAACCCTGCGAATTAATAGTGTCAAATCATATTTCATATTTTTTCATATTAATTGAATTGATTATATTAACGAATAATCTTATTATCAGAATTTAAACAGCGTTATTTATAGTAACTATTCCTATTGATATGTTTGGTCAACTTTAAATAAAAAAACTAATGTTAAATCTATCTATCTATATGTTAAGCTAAGTGTTACTTATTTTTTAAAATATGTATAGTAAAATAGTTTTAAAACTATTTCCATTTACTATATTGCAACGAAATTGTATATTATAATTTTTTTGTACTTGTGTAAGAAATATATTGACTTTCATACAAGTATTTGGCAAAAAAAATTTATAACTGTATTAAATTTGCATGATAATTTATTAATGGTTATTAATAATCGTATTGAGTAAAGTAATAAATAAACTAAATCCTAAATGAAGTTATGGTTTACATTTATTAAAGACAAATTATTTTTTCCATATTAGAAAAGTCTGTGTTATTTTCTTTAACAAGGGATATTTCAACAAAGCAGTTTCTTCTAATGTATGTATATAAATAATTCTAATTTTCCTATATAAATATTTGAGTTCTATAATAGCTCTTAACTGTAATAAAAGTTACATTTATAATTTCAAGTATATTTGCGTATAAAATTATAACCTCAAAGGAATTTCTTAATTATGAAAATAGGGTAATAAACCATAAAAATTAAACTATTTGAAATAAACTACATGAATTATTGTTGAGTTGTTTTAATTACTATATAAAAAGTATTTTTGGATTGTTTCTAAAGCTAAATCAAAAGTTTTAGCTTTATCTAAAAATGATGACCTTTCAACTATAATGTATAGTACTAAATAATTTTACATTTACACTATATTAATATACTACATTAAAACATGTAATATACATTTAAATGCTCGTTAGATATCTACGCTTTTAAATAAAATTTAAAAAAAAATTTATTACACACAGACAATAAATGAA
Source organism: Caerostris extrusa (assembly GCA_021605095.1). NCBI lineage: Eukaryota > Metazoa > Arthropoda > Arachnida > Araneae > Araneidae > Caerostris > Caerostris extrusa. The sequence goes on along the minus strand of BPLR01007086.1, from coordinate 1,925 downwards.
TTTAATTTAAAAATTTCTATTACAAATAAATAAATTAAAAATATAAATACTTTTATATTTTCTTAACATATCTGAAACAGTATACATGTTTAATAATAAATAATTCATATTTAATTAAAATACAAAACCGTATACAAACAAATTGTACAAAAATAAAAATCTGAGTACCATGATATTACGTATTCAAAATATTCACTTTCAAAAGAAATTTCCTCAATAGGAAGGAATTTGACGCTTTTAAGATGTTAAAAATTAATTAATGTCCTCTTTTATAACTGCGCAATTTACTCTTGAACGTGAATTTTAATAACTGTATTTCAAAAACTACTTTGTATTAAAAAGAAAAGAAAAATTAGCAAAATATTAATTGCTTTTCTGAATGACATTTTCACATAAATTAGATAAACATTTTCAACGAAATTTTTTGAAAGTTATAAATTTAATGCAAATGTGAATAACTATAAATAAAAGTCAATATACTTGTATTGAGTAAAGTTTTCATTTTCTTTTAGTAAATAAGTTTATTTTTGGAGACAGTTTATAATTGCAATTTTGAAAATTATGATTATTATTTTCTGGATTATTATAAATCTTTTCTTCAATTAAATGAACAAAGATTTTCGAAAAGATTGTAAACAATGTAATATAAATTAAATCTTAACTTAGGTTTTTGTTCATTTTAAATAATTGTTTGGTTCTTGATTGTCGTATCTTTTTAAGATACAGTTTCATTTGTAATAAAAAATCATCTAGAAAAGTGTAGACTGAAGGATTTTTCACAAATTCGAAAGGAGATTATTAATTACTATATATTGGTTTGTATCTATTTTCATTTGCTAAACTTTTCAGAAGGTACAGGAAATATTATCTATAGTAAAGATTTCTCCTAGACCAAAAATTTGGCCAACCCAAATGATCTTTTACGGGCCACTTTGGAATGCATCATAATCCATGCGGGCCGCATATAAAATAATGTATCCCCATATTAGATATAGACCCACTAATTATTCTGCTAACTCATAACTGTAAACTCATAAATAAAACAAGCAATATTTTCGCTATATTCGCAAGAATATTATTTTAAAAATCAAAAGTTAATTTTTTTCTCATAATTTCGACAATTAATTTTGAATAACATATGGATGCATAAATAATGTATTTTTTTAATACATTGATTTTAACTATTTTTGGTCATTATAAAAATAAATATATTTTGTAAAAGTGATATACCTCACGGGTTGGAAAAACGTTTAGGCCGGCCGTGATTGGCCACAGTTCTAGACCGTTCCAGTCTAATCCCACTGTTTTAATGTTGTATTGTATTTTTAAAAAATGATCATTTTTAATAGCAGCATTGATATTTTCTTTATTTACTCTGTTTTTAATTTGTTATACTAGATTGAATTAGTAACCATTTTGAAATTATGTCAAATATTTATCTGAATTATAAAAGTATGATCCTATAAATGTTAAAAAATAACGTATCAGCAATATTAGTTTAAAAAGCACAGTTTAAATTTGTAATATTATTGCCAATAAAGAAATGTAAATATTTGCTACCTAATGCATCTAAATAAGGAAACTCTTTAAAAATAATTATTTGCGAATTCTATTAACCAGTAATATTAATTCCATCTTTTATTTCTTGACTAAAATAAACTGTGAATTTGGTTAGAAATAAAAAGATGCTTTTACTTCATTCCATTGGATTTGATGTATTTTGAGATACTTTGATTTTTTTTGTAAATAAGGGTTATACTTAGAATATAATTAATTTAAACAAAAATAAATATGGTGTAAAATTTAAATAATACATTACCTGCTTCGTCAGAAAATATTTCGAAAGGTAATTTTTATATGAAAAATATGAATGGTTATGTAATATGTCGTTTTACATGAATCTATCCATCACATAAATTGAAAAC
>BPLR01007084.1:0-108976 GCA_021605095.1 Caerostris extrusa | reverse complement strand
GTAAAAATGCTGAAATCTGCTCGAAAATTTCAACTATCATGTGAAGAAAACGGATGAATAAACTCGGGAATGTGCCACATGTTTTAATAATGGACGAGATATATGAAGCAATTGATTTTAATACTACAAGAATGGCCAAATCCAATAGCCACATGAATATCGCAACAATGCTGAATAGAACTCCATGAAGAATGAGGTATTCAAGAATCTCTATAAGAATATGCAAAAAGTAAGATAAATGTAGTTGTGAATGAAGAATGAAGTATTCCCAATTCACACAAGAAACGTTATCACATTCAATAGCCAAAAGAATATATCAAAGTGTGAAAATTCTAGGCATAAATGAAAATTAAGTATTCCAAATACAATAAAAGCACAATACAGCTCAATAGACATGCGAAAATGCCAAAAGTAGATAAATGTGAAACTTCAAGAAGAAGAAATTGATCAACGCTACAGTATTTATAAAATTGGATATGCAAATGTTTTTGTAATCCCAAGCCAAAACATGAAAAGTGCTTCAAAACCACACTACAAAACACTTCAAAAGCAAAAGCCAAATCCAGAAAATTCCTGAAGACTGACGTTGAGGAAGCATATCAAGCGGTAAGCCCAAAGTACCATTTTTTCCGCCAATTGAGTTTTTATTTGCTTGACCCTCTTTTTCGGATAACGTCAAGGACCCCTAAGCAGGACAAATTCTACACACATTTGCATTTGCAGAAATAGTATTTAAAATTAACTAGCAGTATTAATACAATTCCCTTCTTATAAAAACATTTCTATCAGGAAGGGGAATCCATTACCCCCAATACCTAATACCTGAAACAAGTTGACAAATTTTGAACATGAATCACTTTGTAGGTTTAGATAAAGTCGTCTACTACAAATGTAATTTTCCGTTTGATAAATTGGATTCGCCCTGACTTGGAAACCGTGCACCATTTTTCTCTTACTATTTCCAAGATGGCAGCCCGATGAGATAAAAAATGGCATTCTTACCAGGACCGAAAAGAAATCTTTCACCTTCGAACATCCCCAAAGAAAATTGTCTTATTAGGGGGTCGAGTCATCACCCTGTGGCCGGATAAGGGGAGGGAGGAGAGAATAAGGCATTTTGTAAGTCAAATCGGGGTTTGCAAAGAAAGTATCAAGAAAAAGACTCGTTCCTCCTTACGATCTTCTGTCAGCATCGTGAAATTAAGAACCCTGAGATAAGGAAGACATAAAAAGGTGCGAAATGACAGTTTGCATTTGGGCGCCATGTTTGGTCACATGCAAAAATCCAACACATCATGAGGTTTAGGTTAAAAAGGGGACTCACTATATGTAATGCAATGTAAAGAAAAAAAGAGCAATACTTTGCCTGATGGCTGAGTGGCTAGCGCTTTGGCGCTCGGTACCACAGGTTTCGGGTTCGAATGTGGATGGATGTGGGCCATGGATGTTTGTAGTGGTTAGGAATTAACTTTAAGCTGTTGGTCTTAGTCTCACATGCATGTAGAGCGTCACAGAAATCAATCAGATCTTTCACCCATATCATTTCCAAACTATAAAGGTGCAAATCTGCTCTAGGGCAGTGATATGGTGTGGTGTGGTATAGTAGTAGATAGTTCGATGTTATCATATATCATAGATATCCTTAAAAATAGACGTTAAGAAATTCAAAGGTTAATCATTTTGATTTGAAGTTTTTTGCTACTATTAAGGCAGATTAGCAACGAATTCAGCATTATCCAGGTGCCTGCACCGCTTCTCTCTTGCACTCATCATTTAGAATTGAATGTCTATAAAGAGGACATCACGAACTTTTGTACTTGTTTCCTCACCTACTCACCATACTTACATGATGTAACATGACATAGTTTATGTAAGTATTCGGACATTCAGCTTTATTCAAGAAGAAAGCTTTTTATTAATTTAGGAATGGTTATGCAGGGTGGCACAACGATCATGGGACAGAATTTGAGAGGTGGTACAGATTACTACAACACACCAAGGTTTCTATAGATCATACGACTTTTTACAGTTTTGGGAATGATGTTACAGTTTTAAGAATTACATAGTCGATGTTGAGAATAGTTTTGAAAATAATGTAGCTAAATATGTAACAACGTATTTTTGAAAGAAACTTCCTCAAGAGTGCATCTGCCGAGGAGGTTCGTGTGTTTTTCTTCTTCTCTTCGAGCCGATTGACATTCTGGCTGACATATATATAGTTTCATTCCTGACATAAATTTTCCAGTGGTTGGACATTGCTTGTTGAGTTTTGAACATAGCTCGCTATGACTTGGAAACACTTATTATTATTGACCTGAACTTGAATGATTATATTTGCAAACTCAAAGTTTCTTTTTTACTTTAAACCTGAGTTAGATTACCTCGTTAAGTTGTTCTTGGTTTGTCGCTCTACTGTTTCTTTGTGCAAACTTTAGGCTAATAGACTGGGACCTACAGGTTAAAGTGGATTCGAACCACTCACAAACATCCATGCCACCCGCCAGGATTCGACCTGAACCCTACTCGTCAATAGAATGATTCTGAATATTCCTGTTCTTCATTATTAATTTGATGATTTTAAATCGTATTATCGATCGAAAATAGAATTTTAAATTGTATTTTTAAAATTAATAGTATTTAATTCCGTGTCAAACACATGGTACGGATTTTATGGGCGCGATAAATCTGTCTGCTGAAATGAGTTTGCGTTGGAATCGTTGAAGAAATAGCCAACCTCAGATGCCACCTATGTGATTACACACCAAAATTTGATGGACAAATATGAATGCATTGTAGCAAGACGATACCTACAAGACGCTAGTATCCTCTACAACGCTAACAATCCCCTACATATCTAATTATGAATAACCTCAGTTATAACCCCCACCCGCTTGCTTTAAGCAGGTGTAATGGCGTGTTTGCTGTTCCTTGGGGGGTACATAAAGCTCAGTTGTCGGTAGTCAATTGTAAAGGGGCTGCATTCTTGTAGTACTTTATCCTGGTAGCCGAGGTGGAACATTTCCTTTGTTGGGGGAGGGGCTGTCGTGATGATTGGTTACTCTGACTCCATATGCCGTTGGGCGGGCCAGACTAAATTCATTGAACTAACCTCAGTTAGAAGCAAACACTTTCAATAAACTAACATGTGAGAAAACTAACAGAGTGAAATATAATGATGAATAACTTTATTTCTTTTGCTGAAAACAACAAAAAATATTTAAACATAGCGAATCATTTATTTTAATGTAATGTGTCGTCAGTTAATCAGTCCATGTAATGTATCTGTTACATGTATTGTAATCAGTATATGTAAATTACATCCATGTAATGTATCAGTTACATATAATCAGTCCATGTAATGTATCAATTACTTGTAGTCCATGTAATATCAATTACATATAATCAGTCCATGTAATGTATCAATTGTATGCAATCAGTCCATGTAATGTATCAATTACATGTAATAAGTATCCCTTCAGTAATGTATCAATTACTTGTATTGTAATCATCCATTTACAGTTCATCAGTCCATTAGTAATCATCCAGTTATGTATCAATTTACATGTATCAGTCCATCATCCATCATTAATCATCATTTACATGTCCAAAGTATCAATTCCATCATGTATTGTCCGTTTGTAATCATCCAGTTACATGTCCATCAGTAATCATCCAGTTACATCAGTCCATCAGTAATCATTTACATGTATCAATCCATTCATCCAGTTACATGTATCAGTCCATCAATCATCCAGTTACATGTATCAGTCCATCAATCCGTTAGTAATCATCCAGTTACATGAATAAGTTCATCAGTCCATTTGTAATCATCCAGTTACATGAATCAGTTCATCCATTAGTAATCATCCATCGTAATCATCTAATAATAATCATCCAGTTACACGTGTATCATCTAGTTACACGTATCAGTCCATCAATCCATTAGTAATCATCCAGTTACAGTTCATCAGTATCAGTCCATCAGTATCATCATCCAGTTACACGTATCGGTTCATCAGTAATCATCCAGTTACATGTATCAGTCCAGCAGTTCCATTAGTAATCATCCAGTTACATGTATCAGTTCATCTATCCATTAGTAATCATCAGTAATCATCCAGTTATCATGTATCAGTCCATCCATTAGTAATCATCCAGTTACATGTATCAGTCCATCAATCCATTATAATCATCAGTTCATCAGTTCCATTCCATTAATCATCCCAGTTACAGTCCAGTTACATGTATCAGTCCATCAGTCCATTAGTATTCATCCAGTTACATGTTCATCAGTATCCTGTGTTCCAAAAATGGCGGACTACGGGCATCATCATTTTCGACTTTCCTGAACCGACATCGGCCATAAGACGAATGTCAAAATGGCAAGAGGCGGAATCAACCCTTTTGCCATTATCTCCGCCTTTCGCGATCCTCCATCGCTTCCCCAGAAATGAAAAATCGCCAGGATTTGCTTTTCCGGGAAAAAAAAAAAAAAAAAGAAAAAAAAAAGCATCCTTCCAGATTGAATAAAAATCACTCCTGGCCACCTCACTCTACTACCCCTAACCCTGCACGAGTGGCAGCATTCTTTCAAAGTACTTCCAGTCTCGCTGTGAACCGAACGAGTAACAGAAAGAAAAAAAAAAAAAAAATCTGAACGAATGCATTCGCCTCGCTGGAGGATTTATCGGTTCAACATGACAGGAACTATTAAGATTTTTCAGTTACAAAAATAGCGGCACAGAGACAAAGTAGATAAAAATAATTGGTGTAGCTTAGAGTCGTTCACTCAGACAACAAGTTAATTAATACTCGCAAAAAAAAAAGTGAACGAGTAATGACATTTAAGGCAATTAATGCTTTTCGATGCCGCTTAAGTGACTTAGGGGTTAGTTAATAATTCTGGCTGGAGATAGTAAAAGTACAAATTGGATATTGTATGGTTTATAAATGGCATGATATGTCCGGAATGCGGAGTTGGAAGATTGGCTATAAATAGTTAAATGGCTTCCAGATATAGCGCTGTAGTGCAGTAGTTTGTTTCGAGTAAGTTGGGATAAAGGTAAAGTTTCAAAAATTGTCTGAACTTGATGATGAATAGTTAACCAAGTTTATAATTAAAATATGCTTAAAACATTATTTTCGTCTGCATGTATACAGATACTTATATTTTCTGATTTAAAAATTTTTTTGTAGGAAATGCTGTTAAAATGGGGATTTTCTAGATAGTTCAGTACAACAAGTTTTTAAAACTAGAGATATTTCGAAATTAGTTTTAAAATAAGTTTTTAATACATTTTGTAATGTGTAGATGCTGCTATCGTAAACGGAATATTCCTATAAAGCATTTAATTAATTTCTCTGAAATATATATATAATATTTATCATAAATGTTATTTGAGTTTTACATTTAAAAATAAAAAAAATTTTTATAAAAAACGGTAGTTGATATAAACTGGAGTACTACGTAGAAATTTAAAATAGGAAAGATCTTTTCTTTTGAAAGATCTTTATGCCGTAATTTTCTTTAGTCAAATTACATGTTAGTCTTGATGGCCGAGTGACTAGCGCTCTGGCGCTGGGTGCAAAGATTTCGATTCGAGTCCCGACGATGCCATCGATGTTTGTAGTGGTTCAAAATCCACTTTAAACCATATATTCCAGTCTAATATGACTGGGGCCTCAATGGCCGAGTGTCTAGCTCTCTGGTATTCGGTGCCACAGATTTCGGGTTCAAGTCCCGACCGTATCATGGATGTTTGTAGTGGTTCGGAATCCACTTTAAGCCATAGGTCTCTGCCTCATATGACTTTAGAGCGTTATATCATGGTGATTTTTTGGTTAAGTCTCTTTAAGGTTTTTTGTGTGAATTAATGGTGATCTTTTTGGTTTTTGGTTATGTGTCAAGTCACGGTGATCCTTTCGTTGTGCTTTGCTGTGAATTCATAGTGATTCTTTTTTTTTCCATATATTTTTGTCAAGTCATATTGATCTCTTTGTTAAATTATGATGTCAATAGTGAACCTTTAGGCATGGTAATCATGATCCTTTAGCTAAGTCGTTAACAAACTTTACGAGTTCATGGTCAAAACTAGTAGAAACAAGTATGCCCTCTAATTTAAAAATAGTAATGAAAACATCAGTAATTTAATTTCACCTGTAAAAAAACCATATAATTTAGATTTGTATTCTCAAAACACATTTATTTAAATCAAACTAAATTATAGAAGCAGTTCATTACTTCGATTTAACCATTAAGTTTTTCGATTCCAAACCAATTTGGGCGACTTGCGACAAATTATCATGGCTAATTACTATTTCCTCATACTTAACCGCAAAATCGATCACATCTAATTACGAGACATTTCTGATGGCGCCACGTTACTACATTAATGAGAGAGCTCATAACAGAGCAGATTTTAAACGCTGTCACATGGACGGAGTGAAAGAGTGGGGAAAACCAATAAAGAATCCTCAAAATTCGAGCAATTTGCATATTGCTGGCCCCAGTGCAACAAGAGCTCATTTGGCAAGGTTACTCCACTGTGATAACCTGATAATCCCGTGGATGTAATGTTTTGAGGACGTTAATCTTGTTAGGGTAATATTTAAGATTAGGATGCGGCCGCCTCGTTAAATCATATGAGGCAATTAGCCTGTCTGCAAAAGTAATTAAAACGACATTTGTCTTCTTTTCGGCAGAGCTGTAGCTTACAGAAGACTTCAGTAATTTTGTGGATCTTTCAATATGCCGGTTTAAATGAATTAACTGAACTTCTGCATTCTGCATCTATGTTAAAGATAGTTTATATATATATATATATATATATATATATATATATATATATATATATATATATATATAGAGAGAGAGAGAGAGAGATATAGAGAGAGATAAATATTTTAATAAATTCGTGCTAAATTCAAGATATTAAAATTTTTTGCATAATACGAATGTAGAAATGTATTTCTTCTTTTTATTAATTACAACATTTGCAACATTTTACTACATTTGATTGAGTGCAATATTCATGAAATCTTTTCTCATGAATTTAATGATCAAATGCTAAAAAGAATTTAATGATCAAATTACTACCAAACAGAATTTAATGATGAAATGATTAAAAAGAATTTAATGATGAAATGATCAAAAGAATTTAATGATGAAATGATAAAATTTAATTTTCAAATGATCAAATATAATTTAATGATGAAATGATAAAATTTAATGTTCAAATGATCAAATATAATTTAATGATCAAATAATCTCAGATTAAAAGCAAAACTAAATTCCTTTAAATCTAAGTGTTCTGCCTAATCTTCAATGTCTTGCAGTGCATGACGGACATGTACCATGATTAATCTACTCATGGATTTAGGAAAGAAGAAACTTCTCTTGTGGTGTGTGTGCAACCGTAGATATATAGGTAGAAGTCAGACTTGGCTCCGTGTCGCTGAAGAAATAGGGCAGTGCCTTTCGGGAGGACTCTTAGGGGGAATCATCCGCATTTCTGTGAAATCCGGACAACTCTCATCAAGTAGTCCGACTAACGAGACAAGTTACTGTAAATCACAAATACCATGAGTTCGAGTTTTTGAAACAGTGTCTTGAACCAACCAGTGGATTGAACCTCATCCCTGATGCTCACCATCAGCGAACGTTGCTACTGAGCCATGAGTCGGACTTTAATTCAGAAGCACATGATTGCTTCATTTAAAAAAATAATTAATTATGTATGAGACAGATACAGACAAAGAGAAATAAACGTTGGAAAAAATAAAGAATGAACATACAGATGTAGACAGAGTTTAATATCATGCTTAGAGATTCTTAAGATTTAAAGTATATATACTTTAATCACCATTGTAAAATATGAAGTTTATTTGCATTATATGTACTTATCTGAACCCTAAATGCTTATTATAACTGATATATATATATATATAGTGATTATAATTAAAGTCCCACTTTCAAAATACCATCAAAATAAGTTCAAATTTGAACTGAAGATACTTGAGGAAGAGGGAAACGGTATGGCATCAAAAAGAAAAAAATTCCACAGATTTTCACATCGAATTTGGCATGGTAGATGGACTTTCCATTAACAGTGTCATAACTGTTGGATGACTTGGAAGTCGTTTTTTCCATCAAAAACCTAAACCATCAAGCACATTGAGCACTATAGTTGGTTTAATGTGCAACTCATGTCAAATACTCATTGTAATTTCGATTAAAAATACATATCACCGCCAGCCGAATTCACTTTCTTTAATACGCTTTGGAACTTATTTTGATGCTGTACCGTTTCTCCCTTCTTCAAGTATCTTCAGTTCAAATTTGAACTCATTGTGATGAGTGGCTCTTTTTTTACAGCATTTTGAAAGTGGGACCTTAATTATAATCACCCTGTATATATACTTCAGTCATCATTGTAAAAAATGATTATTTGTCCTTATCTGAATCCTAAATGCCTATTATAACTAAGAGATATAAATAAATAAAGATCTATCTCTCTTTATATATAAATATATATATATAGATATAACTTAGTTTGACATAGATCATCATGTTTGTAAAGTTCTTTTTATAAGAAATTTCTTTGGTTAAAATTTATAAAAACATACTTAAAACATATATAAAATTTAAACATACAAACATTTATGCGAAATGTAAATTTATATAAAAATATCAACTAAGATAATTCTAAATTAAATAAATTGAAAAAAAAATCTGGCAGATTGTACTTTTTACACTTTATAAAGAGATGAAAGGGGTAATAATTATTATTAACATCTATCAAAAACTAGGGTAACAGAAAATACTTCATGTATTAAATTAAATAATGGTTCTCATTGCAATTCTGGAACAGTTTAAATTTTTCTAAGGGACAAAAAAATTCAAATTCCGTAACATAATACAGTTTTTTAATCCAATCTCTTTAAACTGATAACCGCCCTACACTATTCCAGACCCTTCCATTATACTCTGCTCAAGGTTTCGAGGCACGTCTTTCCATGGGCCTTCCAGATGCATTTTATTCAGCTTTCAAATTTCTCCGATAGTGAAGGTCTCTGCAGACCTCCTATCGATAGTCGATTTCTCTTCAAGAAAACTCTCCCGTCCCAGATCGATGTCGCACAAAACATGAGAAATAGAATGATCGAATCGATGCCTCTTAAAACGACACACTTCTTCCGCGGACATGTCCCCTTTTCCGATAGAGTTTCCGCGCTGTATAAATAACAGAGAATGCATCTCTATGCAAAAGGAATGATAAAAATAATATCAGTTACAGGATTCTTTTATTGTATAGTTTTGGCTTGGGGTGTAGTTACTTAAATCGCCAACTAATGCTTATGGCATATTTATAACTGATGCGTATGACATAATCACTTATGCCATATTTATAACTAATGCTTATACCATATTTATAACTAATGATTATGCCCTATTTGTAACTAATGCTTATGCCATGTTTATAACTAATGCTTATGCTGTAATCGCTTGTGCGATATTTGTAATTAATACTTACGCCATAAATGATGCCATATTTATAATTAATGCTTATGCCACATTTACAACCAATGCTTATGCCATAATCGCTTATACCATATTTATAATTAATGTTTGTCATATTTATAACTGTGTTAGTTACATATTTAAAACTAATGCTTATGCATAATCTCTTAAGCCGTATTTATAACGAATGCTTATGCCATTTTTATAACTAATGCTTATGCCATTTTTATAACTACGGCTAATGTCTGATCTATAACTAATGCTAATGACAGATTTATAACTATTGTTTATGCCAGATTTATAACTATTGTTTATGCCATATTTATAACAATTGCTTATGCCATATTTATAACAATTGCTTATGCCATTTTTCTAAATAATGATTGTACCATATTTATAATTAATACTTATGCCATATTTATAACTAATGCTTATGCCATATTTATAACTATTGTTTATGCCATATTTCTAAATAATGGTTATACCATAATTATAATTAATACTTATGCCATATTTATAACTAATGCTTATGCAATGTTTATAAGATGCTTATGCCATAATAGCTTATGACATAATCACTTATGGCATATTTATAACTAATGCTTATGCCATATTTAGAATTTAAATCTTATTTCTAATGAGTTTTAAAATTTTTAAATAGATTGACTGATTTTGCATAAGACAAACACCGTTAACATTGGTGGTCTTTTATAACTCAACACATCAATTATTCATCAGTTCACTTCGACCTTAGTTTCTAAACTGAAAGATTTCGTTTTCGTTCGTATTTCCTATTTCCTTGTCGAGGAAGGACGCCATAAATTTATAGTAGAGAAGGTAGGCTTGAAAAGATGGTTTGGTTTTCTATTTTTTTTTTTTTTTTTTTTTTTTATTTTTATTTTTTTTTTTTTTTTGTCGCTTTACAGTAATTTTTGTGCACTCTTTTAGGTTAATTAGGCAGGGACCTACAGTTTAACAAGGATTCAGAACTACTAACAAACGTTCCATCCATGCCATCGCCAGGATTCGAACCTGAAGCCCGCTGAAAAGATGTTGAGGAGAGTGCGGAGATATATGCTGATACTGTATGACGCCCTCCTTGAGGTAGTAAGTTATTTTCAATTTTATAGCTTCGTTTTTAAATATTAATTTGAATTTTGAGATGGCATTTTTATTTTCAATTATTAAATTTTATTCTAATTCTAAAATCCATTAATTAAAACAAAACAAAAATAAAAATGAAATATAAAATTAAGTTACATGTAATTTAAATTTTCTATTTTAAAATTATCATATTGCAATAAATATTGCCTTCTTTAAAGTTGCTGTGTTACATGTCAACTGAAAGTTACAATTTAAATTAAATTCGATTTCTTTGAAGCAAATATTTTTACTTTAATAAATAGCTGAATTACAACATTTTTAAAATTATTAGAATAAATATTTAATACCAATAATGTGGGATCCATAGACATTGCACAGAGGTAAGCGTACACAGCAGTTATAATTCAGCTTTTTATTAAATTAAAAATATTTATAGAAAATATCAGTTGCGAAAATCTTATTAAACAGCTTTTAATTAGTTTTTTATTGAAATCTCGTAATTGGAAAATCTAAGTTTCTATGTTTCTGCACGTTAATCATCTAAAAATTATGCTAATATTATTTAAATGAATGCATTTGTATATCATTAATTTTGCTCATCTAAGAAGTATCATGTTGTAGAAATGAATAAAAAACTTCATAATATTAATGCAATCAAGAAAATTAATTTATTCGAATTTATTATCGAAAATCTACAGGCTAATTTTTTTTTCTTTTTTTTGCACATGCTCTTAGTTCATAGAAGCAAGTATAGGCAGTTGTCTTCTAAAATTTAAAAACTGCTTTGATTAAAGAAAATTTTTTTGCGTTTTTCTTGTATATCTATCAATAAATAAATTGACTTTTTTACTTATATGAATGCCACATTTCTGTAGGTATCGACACAAAAAGGGTCAGTTCCGTAAGGATGGAACGTGACCGTGGGGGAGCTGTAAGAATTTTAGGCAGACGCGAAGACAATTTGCCGTCCAGCTGTTGATAAGTATCTGATACTTAATAACAACTGAGGCACAGGTCCAATTGTCGTTTAGTACCTGAAAGGTGAGGTTAGGTTTGCCGCACTACGGTCATTTTGTGCACACGAGGGCAAAACAGACCGTTACCTAGATTTTAGAGTGGATTTCGAACCATTAACAAACATCCATGACACCGCCAGGATTCGAACCTCAAGCCTCTGTAATGTTTTTATTAATTAATATTAATTTGTTGATATTTTTCACGGAGGTTGTCATTTGAAACGATTGAAAACTTCAATACATTCATAATTTTACTTTCCCACGTTGCTAATTAACGACAATCTCGCAGCGAGTCATAAATATTCAGAATCATATAATACACAAGTAAATTTACAAATGACAATGTTTCACTGACAACTGACAGCAACAAGGTTACAACTGACAAGGTTTGACTGACAACTGACAAGGTAAGTTATAAGTTTTGGTTTTGTGTTCTTTATACATATGGTATAAGTTTTTATGAATATTCCTTAAATTAACTTTAATCAATTATAAAAAAAAGTATACAAATGAACTTTTAATCTGACATAAACTTGTTGAGTCATTAAAATTCTGCTGTAATTAGTTACTGCTTATTCAGTTATTCTAAATTCGCTTTTAAAAAAAAAAGACTACTTTTAAACAAAAACCTTTCTTTCCAGATAAGTAGTCAAATCCACACTTCACAACGCCTTTTTCTCACAATCGCACACACGCAAAAAAAAAAAAAAAAAGAGTCTCATTTCTTGAAGAGGGACATTTAAGTTCTCTTAGTACTATTTATTTTTATTCTGCAACAAAGAGCGAACAATGCGGCCGGCGGAATGATTTAAGCTCAAGCTGTTATTCGGAGAGGCCGCATGTGCCGCTGAAAATATGGGTGTCGTTTGCATGCAAATTTTATGCAACACTTGGAGAAAAGCTCATAAAGTACTTCTTTCGATTATTTCTAAGATTCGGGTTTCACGTGCTGTGTTGTAGTCACAGTTTCGTACAAGCTGTGCAGGTTGTTCTGCATCTGATTTTTCATGTATTTCTCGTTTTTTTCTTTTTTTTCTTTCGTGTATTATTTTTAGTTTTTTTTTTGTTCTTATTACTTGATGATGTTTTTCTCCTTCAAAGAGAATTAATAAAATAATAATTCTCGTGGGTTATAAATATAAGCAAGATTTATTATCATTGATATGGGCAGCATGTGGCTGGAATGGTCTTATAAAATGACAATTGGTTTAAAAGCATTTAATAAAAAAGTTTTTGACATGAAAAATAAATTTTTTTTATCGTAGAGGTTTAAAGTATAGTGTGATTTAATTCGTGGATTTTTTTTCAAATATAGTTTTGTATTTAAACCAATTTTTCTTACTAAAATCGAAAATATGAACAGTTAGAATTACGATTTATAAAATAATATCCTGTTGATTTTTTTAGAAATTCAAATATAAATTGAGGAATTTAGATTATGTTCGAGTCCCCGCGGTGCCATGAATGTCTGTAGCGGTTAATAATCCACTTTAAACCGTAGATTTCGGTCTACTATGACTATAGACCATTGGGAGTAGGGCTGGCAACCCTAACCCCGTAAAATGGAAACATCTTTTGTTTAGAAATCTGCCCGTAGGTCGACGTCCTTGACCTACTATAGTAATGTTGCTCCAATGAAGAAGAAAGGGAGAAGAAATATTCTGTCACACACATTTTTTTACTAGATCATTAATCTGTAAGAATTTTTGTTTACTAATTTGTTGATATTTATACTGTATTTTGTCATTTGAAACGTTTGAAAACGTCAAAAAGTTCGTAATTTTACTTTCTCTTGCTGCTAATTAACGAGAATCTGGCAGCGAGTCATAAATATTCAGAATCATATAATACACTCTTACCTTGTCACTTGTAAACTTACCTGTTTACAACTGACAAGGTTTGATTGACAACAACAAGGTTAAACAAAAACATTTAATTTTAAGTTCATATGTTGCTTTCTTTATATATGGTATAAATTTTTATAAATATCCCTTAAATTAACTTTAATCAGTTATAAAAAATATATTCAAGTGAAGATTTTAAGCAGACATAAACTTGTTGAGTCCTTAAAATTCTGCTTTTAATTACTTCCTGTTTATTCTATGTTCGCTTTTACGAAAAGGCTACTTTTTAAATAAAAAACCTTCCTTTCCAGAAAAGTAGCCAAATCCACACTTCACAACACCTTTCTCTTATAATCACACGCGCGCAAAATAAAAAAAAAAAAAAAATAAAAGAGTCTCATTTCTTGAAAGAAGGACATTTAAGTTCTTCTAGTACTATTTATCGCATTTTATTCTGCAACAAAGAGCGAACAATGCGGCCAGCGGAATGATTTAAGCTCAAGCTGTTATTCGGAGCGGCCGCATGTGCCGCTGAAAATATGGGTGTCGTTTGCATGCAAATTTTATGCAACACTTGATAAATGCTCATAAAGTACTTCTTTCGTTTATTTCTAAGATTCGGGTTTCACGTGCTGTGTTGTAGTCGCAGTTTTGTACAAGCTGTGCAGGTTGTTCTGCATCTGATTTTTCATGTATTTCTCGTTTTTCTTTCGTGTGTTATTATTTAGTTTTTTTTTTCTTATTACTTGATGATGTTTTTTCTCCTTCAAAGAGAATTAATAAAATAATAATTTCCGTGGGTTATAAATATAAGCAAGATTTATTATCAGGAGCATCTGGCTAGAATTGTCTTTAAAAAATGACATTTGGTTTAAAGGTATTTAATAGAAGAACAGTTTTTGGGATGGAAATATTATTATTTTTTTATCTGTCGAGGTTTGAAGTATAGTGTGATTTAATCATTCCATGGAATTTTTTTTTCCAAATATAATTTTGTATTTGAACCAATTTTTTTTTTACTAAAATTGAAAATATGAGCAGTTAGAATTACGATTAATAAAATAATATCCTGTCGATTTTTTTACAGAAATTCAAATATAAATTGAGAAATTTAGATTAGGTTCAAGTCCCCTTGGCGCCATGAATGTCTGTAGCTGTTCAGAATCCACTTTAAACCATAGATCTCGGTCTCATATGTCTATAGAGCGTTGGTAGTAGGGCTGAAAACCCTACCGCGTAGAAAAAACATCTCCTGTCCCGAAATCTGACAGTAGGCAGACGGCCTTGGCCATCATAGGGCTGTTTCGCTAACTAAGGAGAAGAAGGATATATATACTCTGTCACATACATTTCTTTACCAGAACTTCTCTAATCAGCAATATTTTTATTAACTAATATTAATTTGTTGATATTTTTCCCGTAGTTTGGCATTTGAAACGTTTGAAAACATCGATACGTTCCTAATTTTACTTTCCCACGCTGCAAATTAACAAGAATCTCGCAGCAAATTATAAATATTCAGAATTATGTAATATACAAGTAAGTTTACAACTGGCAAGGTTTGATTGACCACTGACAACAACAAGGTTACAACTGACAAGATAACCTTGGGTTTTGTTTGTAACTTCGGTAACCCTTTGGTTTTGTGTTCATATGTTGTTTACGTTATATATATGGTATAAGTTTTTATAAATATCCCTTAAATTAATTTTAATCTTTATATAAAAATATACAAGTGAACTTTTTAATGACGTAAACTTGTTGAGTTCTGTTTTTAATTAGTTCCTGTTTATTCTATGTTCGCTTTTTAAAAAAGAAAAAGGCTACTTTTAAATAAAAACCTTCCTTTCCGGAAAAGTACTCAAATCCACACTTCACAACGCCTTTTTCTTACAATCACACACGCGCAAAAAAAACCCGATCTCATTTCTTTATTTAAGTTCTCTTAGTACTATTTATCACATTTTTTCTGCCAAAGGGCGAACAATGCGCCCGGCGGAATGATTTAAGCTCACTTTGCATTACGGAGAGGCCGCATGTGCCTTGATGAAAATACGGACGTCGGAGTTGCATGCAAATTTTACGATCACTATTAGGACCGGGACCTGCGGCTTAAAGTACTCTTTTTTACTTCAACACCCATGGGCAAGGCCGGCTGTTTGAACCCGGTACCTGTGGTACCAAAAGCCAGAGCGCATCTGACATTATTTCCATCAGGCTCCTCTAAAATCGATATTAATTATAAAATATTATCCTGTTTTTTTTGAAATTCAAATGTAAATTGAGCCAACTATATCGAAATCAGAATCGGACTTACAAATCAAGAACTGTAGCCAGAGCTTTCTACAGCACCCTATAATACATCGATTCTATTATTATCGCGAGATTTTTATTAAAATAACAGATTGCAAATGGAAACAATAATAAAAAATAAATAAAATGAAGCTTCTCGTCCATTTTTTAGGTTGAAATGCATTAACAGTGAAATCGTTATATTAAAACTGTAAAAATGTACAATATCACTATCACATCACTACAAAATATTCCGTAGGGCTTTATTCAAATTATTCTGTTGTGCCAATGAAGGAGAAAGAAAAATATATATATACTCTGTCGCATAAATTTCTTTACCAGATATTGTCTAATCTGTAATATTTCTATTAATTTGTTAACATTTTCCCCGTCATTTGAAACTTTTGAAAAGTAAATACGTTCGCAATTTTACTTTTCCATGCTGCTAATTAACCGGAGAATCTTTTTTCATAAATATTCAGAATCATATATATACGCAGGTAAACTTACATCTGACAATGTTTGACTGACAACAAGATTGACAACTGACAATGTAAATTACAATCTCTTGTTTTTGTGTCCATATGTTGTATTATTTATATATATGATATTCGGTTTTATAAATATCCCTTAAACTAATTTTAATCCTTTATAAAAAAAGGTATGCAAATGAACTTTTTAATCAGACATAAACTTGTTGAGTCCTTAAAATTTTGCTTTAATTAGTTCCTGCTTATTCAGTTACTCTAAGTTCTGCTTTAAAATATTATCCAGACTACTTTTAAACAAAAACCTTTCTTTCCAGATAAGTAGTCAAATCCACACTTCACAACGAAATTTCTCACAATCGCACACACGCAAAAAAAGAGTCTCATTTTTGAAAAGACAGGGACATTTAAGTTCTCTTAGTACTTATTTATCATATTTTATTCTGTAACAAAGAGCGAACAATGCGGCCGGCGGAATGATTTAAACTCAAGCTGTTATTCGGAGAGGCCGCATGTGCCGCTGAAAAATATGGGTGTCGTTTGCATGCAAATTTTATGCAACACTTGGATAAACGCTCTTAAAGTACTTCTTTCGTTTATTTCTAAGATTCAGGTTTCTACTGAAGTGCTGTTGTAGTCACAGTTTCGTACAAGCTGTGCAGGTTGTTCTGCATCTGATTTTCATGTATTTCTCGTGTTTTTTCTGTCGTGTATTATTATTTTTTTTTTTTGTTCTTATTACTTGATGATGTTTTTCTCCTTCAAAGAGAATTAATAAAATAATAATTCTCGTGAGTTATAAATATGAGCAAGATTTATTATCAGGAGCGTGAACATCTCGCTAGAATGATTTTAAAAATGACATTTGGTTAAAAAACGTTTAATAAAAACAGTTTTTGAAATGGAAAATAATTATTTTTTTTATCTGTCGAGGTTTGAAGTATAGTGTGAATTAATCATTCCATGGAATTTTTTTTTTTCAAATATAATTTTGTATTTGAACCAATTTTTTTTACTAAAATTGAAAATATGAACAGTTAGAATTACGATTAATAAAATAATATCCTGTCGATTTTTTACAGAAATTCAAATATAAATTGAGAAATTTAGATTAGGTTCAAGTCCCCTTGGCGCCATGAATGTCTGTAGCTGTTCAGAATCCACTTTAAACCATAGATCTCGGTCTCATATGTTATAGAGCGTTGGGGAGTAGGGCTGAAACCCTACCGCGTAGAAAAAACATCTCCTGTCCCGAAATCTGACAGTAGGCAGACGGCCTTGGCCCACCATAGGTCTGTTTCGCTAACGAAGGAGAAGAAGGATATATATACTCTGTCACATACATTTCTTTACCAGAACTTCTCTAATCTGTAATATTTTTATTAACTAATATTAATTTGTTGATATTTTTCCCGTAGTTTGGCATTTGAAACGTTTGAAAACATCGAAAACCTTCCCCTAATTTTACTTTCCCACGCTGCAAATTAATAAGAATCTCGCAGCAATCTCGCAGCAGATTATTAATATAAATATTTACAACTGGCAATTGATATAATACAACTGACAAGATAAGTTTTCAACTGGCATAGTTTTGATTGACCCTGACATTACAACGTTACAACTGAACTTTTTAAGACGTAAACTTATTGAGTTCTGTTTTGTTTGTAGCTTCGCTTTAAACCTTTGATTTTGTGTTCATATGTTGTACTTTTACTTTATATATATGGTATTCGGGTTTTATAAATACACACTTGTGCAGTGTTCTTTTAGTCGCAGTTTCGTACAAGCTGTGCAGGTTGTTCTGCATCTGATTTTCATGTATTTCTCGTTTTTCTTTCGTGTATTATTATTTAGTTTTTTTTTTTTTTTTTTTTTGCTCTTATTACTTGAAGAGGCTTTTCTCCTTCAAATAGAATTAATAAAATAATAATTCTCGTGGTTATAAATATAAGCAAGATTTATTATCAGGTACATATGGCTGGAATGGTCTTTAAAAATGACATTTGGTTGAAAAAGAATTTAATAGGTGAATTTGGTAAAGAAAAATTATTATTTTTTATCTGTAGAGGTTTAAAGTATAGTGTGATTTAACCCTTCCATGAATTTTTATTTTTCAAATATAGTTTTATATTTGAACCAATGCTTTTACTAATATCGATATTTTTTTTTCTTCTAATGCAGCTGGCAGATAGACCGTGATCTTTTGCCATAAGGGCTGCGCCGATGTTACTCACTTTGCATTACCCAGGGGGCGCGTGTAACTTGATGGTAAGCCACGGACGCGGAATAACAATGCCTCCGCAGCGCTCTACGATCCCTATTAGGACCGAGACCTACGGCTTAAAGTGGATTCCGAACCACTACAACACCCATGGGCAAAGCCGGGATTTGAACCCGGTACCTGTGGTACCGAGAGCCAGAGCGCTAGCCATTCGGCCATCAGGCCCCTCTAATATCGATATTAATTATAAAATATTATCCTGTTTTTTTATAGAAATTCAAATGTAAATTGAGCCAACTATATCAAAATCAGAATCGGACACAAATCAAGAACTGTAGCCAGAGCTTTCGACAGCTCCCTATAATACATCGATTCTATTATCATCGCCAGTTTTTATTAAAATAACAGATTGTAAATGGAAACAGTAATAAAAAATAAATAAAATGAAGCTCCTCGTCCATCTTTTAGGTACTGAAATGCATTAACATGAAATCGTGATATTATTAACTGTAATCAAATGTACAATATCACTATCACACTACAAAATATTCCGCAGGTCTTATATTCCTCAATTATTCTGTTGTGCCAATGAAGGAGAAGAAGAATATATATATACTCTGTCGCATAAATTTCTTTTTACCAGATGTTCTCTAATCTGTAATATTTCTATTAATTTGTTAATATTTTCCCCGTAGTTTATCATTTGAAACTTTTGAAAAGTAAATACGTTCGCAATTTTACTTTTCCATGCTGCTAATTAAGAGAATCTCGCAGCGAGTCATAAATATTCAGAATCATATATATACGCAGGTAAACTTACATCTGACAATGTTTGACTGACAACAAGATTACAACTGACAATGTAAATTACAATCTCTTGTTTTTGTGTCCATATGTTGTATTATTTATATATATGATATTCGTTTTTATAAATATTCCTTAAACTAATTTTAATCCTTTATAAAAAAAAAGGTATGCAAATGAACTTTTTAATCAGACATAAACTTGTTGAGTCCTTAAAATTTTGCTGTAATTAGTTCTGATTATTCAGTTATTCTAAATTCGCTTTAAAAAACTACTTTTAAACAAAAACCTTTCTTTCCAGATAAGTAGTCAAATCCACACTTCACAACGCCTTTTTCTCACAATCGCACGCACGCAAAAAAACCGTGTCTCATTTCTTAGAAGAGGGACATTTAAGTTCTCTTAGTACTATTTATCGCATTTTATTCTGTAACAAAGGGCGAACAATGCGCCCGGCGGAATGATTTAAGCTCAAGCTGTTATTCGGAGAGGCCGCATGTGTCGCTGAAAATATGGGTGTCGTTTGCATGCAAATTTTATGCAACACTTGGATAAATGCTCATAAAGTACTTCTTTCGTTTATTTCTAAGATTCAGGTTTCACGTGCTGTGTTGTAGTCACAGTTTCATACAAGCTGTGCAGGTTGTTCTGCATCTGATTTTTCATGTATTGCTCGTTTTTTCTGTCGTGTATTATTATTATTTTTTTTTTTTGTTCTTATTACTTGATGATGTTTTTCTCCTTCAAAGAGAATTAATAAAATAATAATTTCCTTGGTTATAAATATAAGCAAGATTTATTATCAGGAGCATCTGGCTGGAATGGTCTTTAAAAATGACTTTGGCTTAAAAGTAATTAATAGAAGTACAGATTTGGTATAGAAAAATTATTTTTTTTATCTGTAGAGGTTTAAAGTATAGTGCAATTTAACTCTTCCATGTAATTTTTTTTTTTCAAATATTGTTTTGTATTTGAATCAGTTATTTCTTATTAAAATTGAAAAATATAAACAGTTAGAATTACAATTAATAAAATATTATACTGTGTTAATTTTTTAATAGAAATTCAAATATAAATTGAGCCAATTAGATCGAAATCAATTAAAGGTAACGAAGCAGCAGATTCACTTGTAAAGAAAAGAAACCATGTGAATAGTGGAAAGAAACAAGTTTCACCAGTATCTTTCAAAAAATATATTCATGGAGAATTTTTTAAGAAATTGAAAAAGATAATCTCATAATTAAATCTGAAGGCAAAAAGGGACACTCTATTCAAGACTGATGGAAAATCTTTAACATTAGACCACGTAAAGAGGCGGTTTGCAAACTTTCGATTAAGAACAGGACACGATTGTCTTGCGGAACACCTAAACAGGATAGGTGTCCTAGCCTCGAACACTTGCTCAATATGTAGAGTTGGAACAATGAATTAAGAACATCATCTGAAATGTTCATGTCTGAACAGGGAGGATCAGCGCCAGACAGAAGTCTTCCAATTGTATTGGGAGCCCAGGGGATCTCATGACTAAAATAAAGGGTCTACCCCCTTATTTACTCTCCCCCCTTTGACTTTTGTGGTGTGTGAGACCTACATACTTTCGAGTCTTGCTGTATGTTTTCTTTGTTCTGCTTGTTTCTTCTTCGTGTGTGATCCTTATAGTAATGGATTGGTTTCCAATAAAGCCATATGTTACAGTAACAGATCGAAAACAGAATCGGACTCAAATCAGAACTGTAATTTTCATCGTTAGAGCATTCGATACAGCCCTGTGATACATCGCTTCTATTATCACTAAACATCTCTTCACTTGGTCAAAGTGAATTTTTGCTTAAAATAACGGATTGTAAATGTAAACAATAATAAAAAATAAATAGAATGCAGCCCGTTGCCCATCTTTTGAGTACTGAAAGACATCGAGTCATACTTCGGTAGCAACATGAAATAGCGATATTACTGACTGTAATTAAATGTACCATATCACTATCACACTACAAAATATTCAAAACTACTCGTTTTAATCGAAAATAAAAAGAAAAATCATTTTCAAATAAGTTACCTACGAGCTGTTAGGAAAAGAGAGAGATATGAGTTTATTGGAGATGTAAAATACGAGTATATCAAATATGAGTTTATTGGATATGAGACACGAGTTTATGAAATATAAGTTTATTGGAGATATGAGATACGAATACATGAAATATGAGTTTATTGGACAAGTGAGATACGATTATACAAAATATGAGTTTATTGGCTATGAGATACGTTAAAGCGCAATCGTTATATGAGATATTATATATCACATAAAGTTTGTATTTAAAATAAGATACGAGTTTATCGGTGATAAACCATCATAATTTTAAAATGAGGAGAAAACTCCATGAAAAGAAATTTAACAGGAAAAAATGGGCAGAGAAAAGAAATATATAAAACAGAAGAATTCCTTCTAACATAAAACACTGCATACTTTTGAACTTTTTTCATCATAATTCGCTAATTTACCGAAATTTACAATGTAAATCTTTTATATTCAACTCCTTAAAACCCTTTTCAATTGGTTAATAATCAAAATTGGATCACCCTTGATATAAATTATCTGAGTATTTTATAAGAACATAAATTTCTTAGGTTCTTCTAAATACTATGCAGATTCTTATCTAAGACTATCGAAAATAATGCCTTCTTTTTAAAAAACAAGATATTTCTCTCTACTTAACAAATAACGGCATTAGCAGAAGAGAAAACGATTTAGATGACTAAAACGAAGAAAAGATGAACAAGAAAAAAAACCCAGCCCTGCTCTTTATTTTTTGTGTTGGTCTTTTAAGTGTTCCGAAAATGCTGAGTCAAAACAACCGGCAGTGATTTTCCCCAAATCAGCAATACGGCGGAAAAAGAACCAAAACATCCGCCTAATCCTATGCGCTCAATGTCTGCTTTCTCAGCGTATGCCACCATAATGGAATTGAATGACCGCGACTTCTACATTGCCATAATGTCCCTACATTTATGGCCACTGAGGATAATGGTGGGGAATTAGCCGTCTATGGAAAAAAAACTCAATGTAAAAAAAAAGAAATAAATAAGCGCCATTTTGTATTTGAAACATTAAACGAAATTATTTAGAATAGATGAGAATAGGGATAATTAGGGATATAATTTATTTACTTCTTATTTTATTGAACATATCATTCTATTTTATTATGGATATAATTTTCCATTTATATATGCCAGGGTCCTTGTGTTTCATTTGTTTATGCCAGGGATCTCGTGTTCCATTTATGTATGGCATGGACCATCTGTTTCCTTTATATCTCCTTGATGTAGTGTTTCATTTATCAATGCCATGTGCCAAGCGCCATTTTATATTTGGTACATTAAACGAAACAGGCATGGAATTTATTTATTTTTTATTTTATTGAACAAAGGTGGTTGTAATTTTCCATTTATATATACCAGGGTACTTGTACTTCATTTGCTTATGCCACAGATATCGTGTTCCATGGTATAATGATTCATTTATCTATGCTATGGACCTCGTGTAATATTTATGTATTCCACTAGCCCTGTAAAATATTCAAAACTATCCGTTTCAATCCAAATAAAAAAAAAATCATTTTCAAATAAGTTACTTCGTGGTGTTCAGAAAAAAACATACGAGTTTATTGAAGATGTGAGATAAGAGTACATGGAATATGAGTTTATATAATACGAGATACGAGTATATGAAATGAGTTTATATGGATATTAGATACGTGTATATGAAAGATGAGTTACATATATGATATGAAATAAATCCTAAAATTCAAATAAAATTCCTAATATAACCATATAACAATAAAACATGTGGGGTCCAACATATATTCAAATTCTTCGAACTCTTTAGAGAAAGGAATTTGATCATCTGTGATAAAAGTAAGTTCAGTATTTTACAAGAACATTAATTTCTTAGGTTCTTCTAAATATTGCACAGATTCTTATCTAAGACTATCGAAAATAATGTTTTCTTCTTTATAAAAAAAAAACGAAAGTTGTGTATTCTTAACAAATAACGGCATTAATAGAAGAGAAAACGATTTAGATGACGAAAACGAAGAAAAGGATAAACAGAAAAAGAAAAACCAGCTCCACTCTTTATTTTTTGCGTTGGCCTTTTAAATGTTCGAAAATGCTGAGTCAAAACAACCGGCAGTGATTTTCCCCAAATAAGCAATACGGCGGAAAAAGAGCCAAAACATTCCGCCTAATCCAATGTGCTTAATGTCTGCTTTCTCAGCGTATGTCACCGTAATGGAATTGAATGACCGCGACTTATGGATCGTCGTTAATGTCTGTACATTTATAGTCACTGAGGATAATGATGGTGGAATTAGCCTTCTATGGAAAAAACTGAATGCGAAAAAGAAATAAATAAGCGCCATTTTGTATTTGTTACATTAAACGAAACAGGGATTAAATTTATTTACTTTTTAATAAATTGAATGTACGTTGATCTGAATTTTCCATCCATATATGCCAGGGCCATTGTATTTCATTTGTTTATGCCACGGATCTCATATTCTATGGTTCCATGCCATAGTGTTTGATTTATCTATGCCAGGGACCTCGTGTACTATTTATGTATTCCACTGCCCTTGTAAAATATTCAAAACTATTCGTTTTAGTCCAAAATAAAAAAAAATCATTTTTAAATAAGTTGCTGATGTTACCTGATGTTCTGAAAAGAGAAAGATAAGTGTTTATTAGAGATGTGAGATACGAGTATATGGAAGAGTTTATATATGAGATACAGTATATGGAAGAGTTTATATTGTATGAGATACGAGTATATGGAAGAGTTTATATTATATGAGATAGTATATGAAAGGAGTTTATTGATATGAGATATATGAAATGAGTTTATTGGATATGAGATACGAGTATATGAAAGGAGTTTATTGGATATGAGATACGCGTATATAAAATATGAGTTACAAACTTACAAACATTAATTTCTTAGGTTCTTCTAAATATTGCACAGATTCTTATCTAAGACTATCGAAAATAATGTTTTCTTTTAAAATAAAAAAAGAAAGTTCTGTATTCTTAACAAATAACGGCATTAATAGAAGAGAAAACGATTTAGATGACGAAAACGAAAAAAAGATGAACAGAAAAAAATCCAGCTCCACTCTTTATTTTTTGCGTTGGCCTTTTAAGTGTTCCGAAAATGCTGAGTCAAAACAACCGGCAGTGATTTTCCCCAAATCTGTAATACAGGCGGAAAAGAGCCAAAACATCCGCCTAATCCAATGTGCTTAATGTCTGCTTTCTCAGCGTATGTCACCGTAATGGAATTGAATGACCGCGACTTATGGATTGTCGTTAATGTCCGTACATTTATAGCCACTGAGGATAATGGTGGTATAATTAGCCGTCTATGGAAACAACTCAATGCAAAAATAGAAAGAAATAAGCGCCATTTTGCATTTGATACATTAAACTAAAATATTTAGAATAGATAAGAATAGGGATAATTAGGGACATAATTTATTTATTTTTCATTTTAATGAACATAGGTGGATCTATTTTCCATTTATATATGCCAAGATTACTTGCGTTTCATTTGTTTATGCCGCGGATCTCGTGTTCTATTGTATAATGTTTCATTTATCTATGTCAGGGACCTCGTGTAATATTTATGCTTTTTACTGGCCTTGTAAAATATTCAGTCCAAAATAAAAAAAAAACATTTTCAAAAAAGTTACTCCGCGATGTTCAGAACAGAGAGAGAGATACGAGTTTCCTGAATATGAGATAGAAGTACATGAAATATTTTATTGGTGATGACATACGAGTATGAAATATTACTGGATATGAGGGTAGCCCCTGAGGATAATGGCGGTGGAATTAGCCATCTATGGAAACAAGGTTTAGTCAACAACTCAATGAAAATAGAAAAGAAATTTCAGCCATTTTATATTTGATACATTAAATGAAACATGTATTTAGTTTATTTACTTTTTATTTTATTGAATATAGGTGGATCTGAATTTTCCATTTATGTATGGCAGGGACCTTGTGTTTCATTTGTTTATGCCACGGATCTCGTGTTCTATGGTATAGTGTTTCATTTGTTTACACCAGGAACCTCGTGTAATATTTATGTATTCCACTGGCGTTGTAAAATATTCAAAACTACTCGTTTTAGTCCAAAATAAAAAAAAAAAAATCATTTTCAAATAAGTTCCTGATGTTACCTGATGTTCGGAAAAGAAAAGATACGTGTTTATCTGAGATGTGAGATACGAGTATATGGAATATGAGTTACAAACATGAGTACACATGAAATAAATCCTAAAATTTAAATAAACTTAATATATACATTGAACCCACATGTTTTATTGTTATATGTAATAAAACATGTGGGTTCAATCATATATTAAACTGCTCAAAACATTTTTCAAATAGTTAATAATCAAAGGAATTTGATCACCCCTGATGAAAGTAAATTCAGTATTTTACAAGAACATTAATTTCTTAGGTTCTTCTAGATGTTGCACAGATTCTTATCAAAGACAGTAACGTTTACTTCTTTAAAAAAAAAGAAAATTCTCTAATCTTAACAAATAATGGCATTAGCAGAAGGGAAAACGATTTAGATGACGAAAAACGAAGAAAAAGATGAACAGGAAAAAAAAAAAAAAAAAAGAGAACCCAGCCCCACTCTTTGTCTTTTTATGTTGGCCTTTTAAGTGTTCCGAAAATGCTGAGTCAAAACAACCGGCAGTGATTTTCCCCAAATAAGCAATACGGCGGAAAAAAGAGCACCGAGCCAAAACATCCGGCTAATCCAATATGCTTAACGTCTGCTTTCTCAGCGTATGTCACCATAATGGTATTGAATTACCCCGACTTGTACATTGTCGTTAATGTCCGCAGATTTATGGCCACTGAGGATAATGGTGGTGGAATTAGCCGTCTATGGAAAAAATTCAATGCAAAAAAAGAAATAAATAAGCGCCATTTTGTATTTGTTACATTAAACGAAACAGGGATTTAATTTATTTACTTTTTATTTTATTGAATGTAGGTTGATCTGAATTTTCCATCCATATATGCCAGGGCCATTGTATTTCATTTGTTTATGCCACGGATCTCATGTTCCATGGTTCCATGGCATTGTGTTGGATTTATCTATGCCAGGGACCTCGTGTACTATTTATGTATTCCACTGTCCTTGTAAAATATTCAAAACTACTCGTTTTAGTCCAAAATAAAAGAAAATCATTTTCAAATAAGTTGCTGATGTTACCTGATGTTCGGAAAGAGAAAGATAAGTGTTTATTGGAGATGTGAGATACGAGTATATGGAACAGTTTATATTATATGAGATACGAGTATATGGAAGAGTTTATACTATATGAGATACGAGTATATGGAAGAGTTTATATTATATGAGATACGAGTATATGAAAGGAGTTTATTGATATGAGATACGAGTACGTGAAAGGAGTTTATTGGATAGAGATACGTGTATATGAAAGGAATTTATTGGATAGAGATACGTGTATATGAAATGAGTTTATTGGATAGGAGATACGCGTATATGAAATATGAGTTACAAACTTATACATATGAAATAAATCCTAAAACTCAAATAAACATTCTAATCTAACCATATAACAATAAACCATACGGGGTCAATCACATATTAAACCCCTTAAATTTCTTTTCAAGTGGTTAATAATGAAAGGAATTTGTTCACCCCTGAAAAAAATAATCTAAGTATTTTACAAGAACATTAATTTCTTAGGTTCTTCTAAATGTTGCATAGATTCTTATCTAAGATTATAACGTTTTTCTTTAAAAAAAGAAATGTCTTTATTCTTAACAAATAACGGCATTAGCTGGAGAGAAAACGATTTAGATGACGAAAACGAAGAAAAAGATGAAAAAAAAAAAAAAAAACCAGCCCCACTCTTTATTTTTTTGTGTTGGCCTTTAAGTGTTTTGAAAATGCTGAGTCAAAACAACCGGCAGTGATTTTCCCCAAATAAGCAATACAGGAGGAAAAAGAGCCAAAACATCCGCCTAATCCAATGTGCTTAATGTCTGCTTTCTCAGCGTATGTCACCGTAATGGAATTGAATGACCGCGACTTATGGATTGTCGTTAATGTCCGTACATTTATAGCCACTGAGGATAATGGTGGTATAATTAGCCGTCTATGGAAACAAGTTTTAGTCAACAACTCAATGCAAAAATAGAAAGAAATAAGTGTCATTTTGTATTTGATACATTAAATGAATCAGGGATGGAATTTTATTTTTATTATTTAATTTTTATTTATTTATTTATTTTTATTTTGGTTCACATAGGTGGGCCTAATGTTCCATTTATGTATGGCAGGGTCCTTGTATTTCATTTGTTTATGCCAGGGATGTCGTGTTCCATTTATGTGTTCCATGTGCCTTCTGTTTCATTATGTTCCCATGATGTAGTGTTTCATTTATGTTCCCATGGTGTAGTGTTTCATTTATTTATGTCATGTGCCCCAGTGCTATTTATATATTCCACTGGCCATGCTTTTCATTTATTTATGCCCCGAGCCTCATTCTCCATTTATGTATGTCATCGTTTTCTGTTTCATTTATGTTCCCATGGTGCAGTGTTTTATTTATCTATGTCATGTGTCTCTGTACTATTTATGTATTCCACAGGTCATGCTTTTCCTTTATTTATGTCACAAGCATCGTTCTCCCATGGGCATTTTGTTTCATATATGTTTCCATGGTGTAGTATTTCATTTATCTATGCCACGAACTTCATGTTACATTCATGTATAGCATAGTCTTGGGTTTCATTTATCTGTGCCCATAGGTGTTGTGCACTATCTACTATTGTATATCACGGATTGTGTTTCTTATTTATTTATGTCACGAGCCTCGTTCTCCATTTATGTATGCCATTAGTCTTCTGTTTCATTTATTTTCCATAGTGCAGTGTTTCATTTATCTATGCCATATGCGTCGTGTACTATTTATGTATTCCACTGGCCTTGCTTTTCATTTATTAATGCCACAAGCCTCGTTCTCCATTTATGTATTCCATGTGATTTCCGTTTCATTTATTTCCCATGATGTAGTATTTCATTTATCTATGTAATGAGCCGCATGTTCCATTTAAGTATGCCATGATCTTGGGCTTTATTTATCTATGCCAGAGCCTCATGCACTATCCATGTATACCACGGACCTTGAGTATAATTTATTTATGTCATCAGCTTCATGTCCCATATATGTATACCATAGGTATTGGGTTTCATTTATCTATGGCAGCATCCTCGTGCATTACCTATGTACACCATGGAAATTGTATCTTATTTATGTATGTCATGAGCTTCATGTTCCATTTATGTATTCCATAGGCCTTCTATTTCATTTATGTTTTCATGGTGTTCCATTTATGTATTTCATTTATCTTTATCTAAGCCATGAGCATCATGCTCCACTTATGTATGCCATTGTCTTGGTTTTCATTTATACATGCCAGAGGCCTCATGCATTGGCTATGTATACCACGGGCGTTGTGTTTCATTTATCCATAGCACGAATCTCGTGTTTCATTTATCTATGCCACGAGCCTCGTGCTCCGTTTATTTATGCATTGAATAATCTACCCACGATGGATAAGTAGAGGCAATTGCCTTCCAAAATGAATTTTAAGCACAGCAGCTCCAAATTTATATGTTGTATTAGAGAAAACCGTGATCACTGCAAACAGGTAGTCAGTAAAAAATTTGAGATGTTTTGCATACCATAGACTATAAAATTTGTATCTTTTTAAATAAATTCTAACAACCTTCTAACTAAAAATTATTCTAAGATAATAACAGATTTCTTATTAGCTGTGTAATGATAAAACTAAAACTAAATAATAGCAATATAACTGAAATAAAGGGGATACGAAGTGGGATACATAAAGTGGGATACGAAGCTTACTCATATGAAAAAAAAAAAAGATTGATGTGATGAACTTCAACATATAAGAAACTGTGGTGGAATAAATGTGCAAATCAGCATTATTGGTCTGTAAATGAATACATTGTATCTTATTCAAAGCAAAGGACAGACACCCTATTGTAGTATAATAGAAATAATGTGGCTATCGGTTTTTCATCATACTAACCCTGGGCAAAAGGAATAAAACCTAATGGGTGTTTATTAGGCTCTTCCTCATCACTTTTATTATGATGATTATTATCTATATCCAGACGATTATGGCCGCGAAAATAACTTCTTCTTCGGAAGTGGATAGCATGGCTGGCCACGCATGAATAAAAGATTCAATACTTTTTTATCAGTGCTATTCATACAGTGAGAAATATTATTTCGATAATTTTTTTTTGTATTTATCTCAGTGTATATATGCAACTAGTTTATAAAAAAAAACAATTAAAAGAAATATTCGTGAGTTTAAACAAAAAATATATTTATTTATTTGATAGGATTGTCTTAAAAAGTTGAGAGACTCAATTGTTATTTTCTAATACTCTTCGAACACTGATTCAAACCCTTTCCTATATATATATATATATATATATATACATATATTTTAGGGAAATTACCTTGCATTAGAACAACACACACACACACACACACACATATATATATATAGTATATATATATGTTGTTGTTATAATGCAGCTATCAAGACAGACAGTTAATCTTTGTGCCATAAGCAAGAGCTGCACTCTGCTACTCATTTAGCACTATCCAGGGGCGCGTGTAACTTGAAGATAGGCCACGGAGGGGAGAATAACGCTACCCCCGCTCTACAATCCTATTAGAACCGGGACCTACGGTTTAAAGTGGATTCCTCTTCCCAATAGAACTTACCGGTCTATGAGTTTTATGTGTACAGCTATTACATAAGATTTTGCCACTTCGAGATCGATGACACGATGGACGATGACACATTCTCCACCGAGTCTTCTTTTTATGAAAGCAACAGGACGACAAAACTTTATCTTCTTGTAATAATTTCTTACTGTCGGCATGTACTCATTGCCACTAATGAGATTAAATCTTATGTAATTGAAATAGTCTTATGGAATAGACTTATTGACAGAAATTATGTTATTTATTCACTTGTATATTATTTGTACTTAACTTCTATATTTTATTGAATAATTCATTACTTAAGCTTAGAAAGTTTTTCAAGAAAAAGCAAACTAGAATTTTTAATAAGTTGCAAGTTTATACATGTAGAAACCAGAGAATCCAGTATCAGATGAAAATATTATTGAGCTTTTAACTATTTTAATGTTAAGTAATCATCTGCAATTTAAATCTCATCAATCAAAATGTTTTTTTTTTGAAGTAGATATAATTTTTCCAAATTTTACTTTTTGTATCGTTGACGGTATTTTATAGCGATTTATCGTTATCGGAAAAGTGATTATGCATCGTGAAACTTTAAAAGAATAAACTATATGTGAGATAAAAATGAGAGAAATAATTTTTTTTTAACGTTTCACGCAAAACTAAATTTTTTTATAGGATTAAGATATTTCTGCGTATACTTTTGAGAGATAGTAAACTATTTTTAAAGAGAACCTTATTTCAATAAAAAATTACTTTAACAGTTAAGTTTTTAAAATTGTAAATAGAAAAGTGAAGAAAATAGTGATTTAAATGTCTCTTAACTGTGAAACAAATATATTAACATTTTTAACAATAATCCAGATTTGAATACTTAATTTAAATCGGATAATAAAAATACTTCTTTTCTAGGGATAAGAAAAAAGATTATATCTGAAACTTCTATGATATTTATTTGTTTTTTTTAAAGCTATCCTAATATTTTAAGAAATATTTT
This sequence comes from Caerostris extrusa, assembly GCA_021605095.1. Taxonomy (NCBI): domain Eukaryota; kingdom Metazoa; phylum Arthropoda; class Arachnida; order Araneae; family Araneidae; genus Caerostris; species Caerostris extrusa. The sequence goes on along the minus strand of BPLR01007084.1, from coordinate 77,828 downwards.
TATGTTGTTGTGTCTAATCCTCAGTGTCCTGCAGCGCGGGATGGGCATCCCATGAGAGGTCTATTTACGAATGGATGGAAAAGCGGCAGCTTCTATTTTACTTTTAGGTAAAAGTCTGACTGAAATTTTGAAGAATGGAAATATAAAAGACAGGAACATATTACATAAGAGATAATATGCAAGGTACATATCTGGATAATTGGTATTCACATAAACGTTAGGAAAGTGCAAATTAGAATCTAAATGTAATAGAATAACGAATTGTTTCAAATTTAGTTTTAGCCTAGATATACGCACATATTGTATAGTCCCACTTAAATTACATTATAAAGCCAAATTTCCTTAAATACATACACAAGCATAAAATGTTTAGCAAAACAAATAGCCTTAAATAAGCAAACATAGTACGGTTATGTTACCTTAAATATATACGCAAGCAAAATTTATTTTATAAAGCTAATTACCTTAAATAAATATACAATCATAACTTATTTTATGCAACGAATTACATTAAATATTCAAACACAGTATATACACACACATAGGTTATTTAAAAAGTAAAATTACTTTAAATATACACGCAATATATATACACTTAAATAATTGTAAGAAGCAAAATTATAAGTAAACACAACATGTGTAAACCCGTCAATCGTTTTATAAAGTAAAAATACTCTTTATATATATTTATACATTCAAACATACACACATTTTTTTTAAACATTTATGCCAAGGATTTCTTTATAAATTATGTACACGATTAATGTTTCAACTTATTTGATTCATAAATAAAGTACAAGAATTAAACATACAGTAAAAGTTAATTTTGCATTAAAACAATATTTCACACTTCATGAATTTATCAATATAACTTTCAACAAACTTTCTTGAACGACAAGTCAAAGTTTCCATTTGTGAAAAAAGATCTAAAATGCCATCACTCCATAAAACAATCGTCGATTTAAACAAGTATAGAATATAGAAGGAAATATTCCCTATCGACATTCGAAGTCAGAAAAAGAACAGGTAAAAAAGACACAGTGCTGAAACAGCAAATATCTTTTTTCTTTTGTAGAAACCGATTATACAATATCAAATAAATCAACTCCCACAAACGCAGAAGGACTGAAATGTGGAAACGGAATACCACAGGAAACAGAGAAAAATAAGAAAAGGATTTTTGAGGGAAAGAAATTCGGAAAGAGTTCTTATCAAGAAAACGTAATCCATCAAAAGCATTGTTTTGTGGATCCTTAACAATCAGATTTGTGGGCGGTAGAGAGAGAAAAAAAAGGAAGAAAAAAATCCCTATATTTCCTCGAGAAAGTAGTGAGAAATAATAACAAAGCCGGAAGAGTTCTTGCAAGATTCTCGGATTCTCGGAATCTTTAACTACGGAGTTGGCGGAGAAAGACTTTCTTCTCGCAAAATTTTTCTGACGGATTATGAAATCAAACAGTTCCTGAATTTTTCTTTCAAGTTTTGTTTCGGTTCAGCTTCGCCGTGATTGCTCAAAGCGAATTCGCTTTGCTTTGATATGCGCATCTTTAGATAAATTAAGTTGAGCTGTCGATTAAAGTATATAAAAAGTGCTTTCGATGTCGATGTCTCTTTGATTGGGTGGTAAAGAGGAAATATTATTGCTTATTTAAATATTAATATTTTATATCTTTAAGGTGCTCTTTAAGAACTTTGAACACACGTACAATAATGGCTAATGTGGTGCTCTACGGTCATATGAGACAGTAACTAAGGTTTAAAGTGGATTCTGAACCACTACAAACATACATGGCACCGCCGGGATTCGAACCCGAAACCTGTGGTACTGAGCACTAGACATCCGGTCATCAGGTCCCCTGTTTATCGTATAGGAGGAAACAAGTTAAATGCGATTGCGGACTCTAGATAATATACATGTTGACCCATTCTCCACCGATTCTCCTGCGGCTGATCGCCAACTGGCCAGCGCTCTGGTCTCTGGTACCTCGTACTTCATTTTCGAATAATGGCGTTGGCATGGATGTTTGTGAATGATTCGGAATCCACGTTAAACTGTAGGTCCCTGTCTGATTAGCCTAAAGTGTGCACAAGATGACCATTCGAGCGACGAACCAAATCAAATCAAACCACCGGATCTCTTACTTTATGAAATTAACTGGACAAAATAACTTTGTTTTCTTGTAATGGCATGTATGTAGTGGAACTTTTTTTTCTTGGGACGTCTACTAGTGGCATGTACTCATTGCCACTAATAGGATTAAATCTTATGCAAATGAATATTCTTAAGGATTGAAATTATGCAATTCACTCGTATGTTATTTGTATTTCCCTTTTATATTTTATTGAATAATTTTATAGATTGAAATTATGCATTTAATTCAGTTGTATATTATTTGTATTTCCCTTGTATATTTTATTTAATAAATTTATTATTTAAATAAGTTTTTAAAGAAAAAGCGAACTAGGATTTTTAATAAGTTGCAAGGTTATACACATAGAAGTTAGAAAATCCGGTATTAGATGAAAGTGTCATTGAGCTTTTAAGTATTGTTATTTAAGTTTTGTAAGGTTTTTTTTTAAGAAAAAGCGAACTGAGATTTTTAATAAATTGCAAATTTATACACGTAGAAACGAGAGAATCTAGTATCAGATGAAAATATCATTGAGCTTTTAAGTATTTTAATGTTAAAGAATCATCTGAAATTTAAATCTCATCAATCAAAATGTTTTTTTAAAGTAGTTATAATTTTCACAAATTTTCCTTTTTTGTATCGTTGACGGTATTTTATAGCGATTTATCGTTATCGGAAAAGTGATTATGCACCGTGAAACTTTAAAAGAATAAACTATATGTGAGATAAAAATGACAGAATTTTTTTTTTTTTACATTTTATGCAAAACTAAATTTTTTTTATAGGTTTGACGATATTTCTACAAAAACTTTTTAGCTTTAGTAAACTAATTTTAAAGAGAACATCTTCAATAAAAATTAATTAATATATGAATTTTTGAAATTCTAAATTAAAAAGTGAAGTAAATAGTGATTTAAATTCATCTTAATTGTGATACAAATATATTAACATGTTTAACAATAATCCAGATTTGAATACTTAATTTAAATCTGAAAATAAAAATATTCCTTTTCTAATATTTTCTTTTCCACTGATATGTTAAAGATTTTTTTTTAAAACTTCTATGATATTTATTAGTTTTTAAAACAATCCTAATATTTTTAGAAGTATTTTTTGTAGTTGTGTCTAATCCTCAGTGTCCTGCAGTGTAGGTACAAGAGGAAATACTTATATATTAATACTTTATTACTTTGAGGATCTCTTTAAGAACTTACACGTATACAATAATGGTTAATGGAAGCACACCAATTTACATTTTTAAGAATATAGCATTATAAATTTAAATTGGGTAAATAATACAATTGGTAAGAATGTAATTTTGATCAATTAGCAATGTATGAAATGTCTATTTCATTATTCTTTAAGTGACTCTGTGAATATTTTTTTATATAAAGACCAGTAATTATACTGTTGTAATTCCAGAAATGTTAAGGTATTACGAAGCACTCACAATATGCAGGATAATTATAATTAAAGTCCCACTTTCAAAATTTTGTAAAAATAGAACTTCTCGTTACAATGAGTTCAAAACTGAAGATACTTGATGAAGTGGGAAACGGTACGGCATCTAAAACGTTCCATCAAATTTTTCCATTGAATATGGCATGACCATGCAGTATTGGATGGGCTTTCCACTAACAATTGCACAACTGTTGAATGAATTGGAAATCCTTTTTTTATCAAAAAAAAAAAAAAAAAAAAAACAATCAAGCACATTGAACACTACAGTTGGTTTAATGTGCAACTCATGAGAAATGCGTTGCCATTTTGATTCAAAATATCACTGATAGCCGAATTCACTTTCCTTATTTCGGTTACAGTGCCCTCTATTAATACACTTTGGAAACTTTTTTTTTATGCCGTAGTGTTTTCCTCTTCTTCAAGTATCTTCTGTTCAAATTTGAACTAATTGTCAAAAGTGGTTCCTTTTTTACCGCATTTGAAAGTGGGACTTTAATTATAATCATACTGTATATCATTTACATATAATAAACTATGTATGTTCTCACAAAGTACCACAGTAAACCACAGTACAGTATTCTACAGTTTGTGAATTTATTAATAAAACTTTCAACAAACTTACTTGAACGACAAGTCAAAGTTTCCATTCGAGAAAAACCAAAAATGCCATCACCCCATAAAACAATCATCGATTTAAACGAGTAGAGAATATACAAGGAAATATTCCCTATCGATATTCGAATTCTGAAAAGGAACAGGGGAAAAAAGAAACAGTGGTGAAACAGCAAATTCTTTTTTTTTCTTCTGTAGAAACCGATTATACAATATCAAATAAATCAACTCCCACGAACGCAGAATGACTGAGATGTGGAAACGGAATACCACAGAGAAAAATAAGAAGAGGATTCGTTTAGGAAAAAAAAAACCGGAAAGAGTTCTTATCAAGAAAACGTAATCCATCAAAAGCATTGTTTTGTTGATCCTTAACAATCAGATTTGTGGGCGGTAGAGAGAGGGAAAAAAAGGAAGAAAAAATCCCTATATTTCCTCAAGAAAGCAGTGAGAAATAATACCAAAGCCGGAAGAGTTCTTGCAAGATTCTCGGAATCTTTAACTATGGAGTTGGTGGAGAAAGGCTTTCTTCTCGCAAAATTCTTTTGACGGATTACGAAATCAACAGTTCCTGAATTTTCCTTTCAAGTTTTATTTCGGTCCACACTCGCCGGGATTGCTCAAAGTGAATTCCCTTTTCTTTGATATGTGCTATCTTTAGGTAAATTAAGTTGCTATCAGGCTTAAAGTATATAAATAGTGCCTTCGATGCCTCTTTGATTGTGTGGTAAAGAGGAAATATTACTAAATTTTAATATTTTATTTCTTTAAAGATCTCCTTAAGAACTTACATGCATACAATAATGGCTAATGGAAACACACCAATTTAAATTTTTAAGAATATGGCACTTTAAATTTAAATCGGATAAATAATACAGTTGATAAGAATGCAATTTGGATCCATTTGCTATAGATTATTTCATTTTCCCTTAATTGAAACTTTAAATATTTTTTCGGTTAAGTTCAGAAAATAAACTGTTGTAATTGTAGAAAAGTAGTAATTGCAGTATAACGAATATTTTGAAAGTGGGACTTTAATTGTAATCACCCTGTATATGACTGTTTTCACATATATATGAGTTTCATATAAATATACATATATTTATTAAAAAACTCAGATAAATATATAGGGAACCTGAATGGCCGAGTTGCTAGCGCTCTGGCGCTCGGTACCACAGGTTTCGGGTTCGAGTCCCTGTGGTACCATGGATGTTTGTAGTGGTTCGGAACCCACTTTAAACTGTAGGTCCCGGTCTGTTTAGCCTAAAAGTGTGCACAAGATGACCGTAGAGCGACAAACCAAACCAAACCAAACCAGATAAATACATACGTATATATTTATATGAAAACTCATATAAATATATACTTATATATTTATATGAAAACTCATATAAATATACTATGTATATTCATATAAGTTTTCATATAAAATTATGTTTAACAGTTGAATGATCTTTACAGAATAATAAATACATTACTTTTACATTTGATATTGATATATAATTATAGATTAGATTGATCCTCAAAATATAAATTTATTTTTTTTTTTTTTTTTGACGAATTATGCCAAGGATTTCTTATAAAATTGTGTACTCGATTAATGTTCAAATTTATTTTATTTATAAATAAAGTACAAGAAATAAATACCCCGTGAAGTTAATTTTACATTAAAACAATATTTCCTAGTTCATGAATTTCACAAAATAAGTTTCGACAAACTTTCTGGACGACAAGTCAAAGTTCCCATTTAAGGAAAACCCAAAAATAACATCAACCCATAAAACACTCATTGATTTAAACAAGTAGAGAACATAAAAGAAAATATTCCCTATCGACATTCGAATTCAGAAAAAGAACAGGGAAAAAAAGTAACAGTGCTGAAACTGAATATTCTTTTTTTTTTCTTCTGTAGAAACCGATTATACAATATCAAATAAATCAACTCCCACGAACCCAGAATGACTGAGATGTGGAAACGGAATACCACAGGAAGCAGAAGAAAAATAAGAAAAAGGATATTTTTCGGGAAAAAAAAAAAAAGCGGAAAGAGTTCTTATCAAGAAAAAGTAATCCATCAAAAGCATTGTTTTGTTGACCCTTAACAATCAGATTTGTGGGCGGTAGAAAGAGGGGAAAAAAAAAAAAGAAAAAAAAATCCCTATATTTCCTCGAGAAAGTAGTGAGAAAGAATACCTGAATTTTCTTTTCAAGTTTTATTTCGGTCCAGACTCGCCGTGATTGCTCAAAGCGAATTCCCTTCGCTTTGATATGTGCTAACTTTAGGTAAATTAAGTTGCGCTCCGGCTTAAAGTATATAAATAGCGATTTCGATGTCTCTTTGATTGTGTGGTGAAGATGAGATATTACTACTTACTTAAATATTAGTAAATTATTTCTTTGAGGTGCTCTTTCAGAACTTTGAACGCGTATACAATAATGGTTAATCGAAACACACCGATTAAATTTGTAAGAATATAACATTATGAATTTAAATTGTGTAAATTATACAGTTGATACTAAGATAATTTTAATCAATTTTCAATGCATAAATGGTTATTTCCGTATTCTTTTAAGGGAATCTCTGAAAATGTTTTCAATTAAGGCTAAAAATGTACTGTTGCAATTACAGAAAAGGGAAGCACTCACAATTTACAGGGTGATAATAATGAAAGGGCCACTTTCGAAATGCTGCAAAAAAGAATAACTCGTTACAATGCGTTCAAATTTGAACTGAAGATACTTGAAAAAGGAGGAAACGATACGGCATCAAAAATGTTCCAAAGTGTATTAATAGATGTCGCTTTAAGTGCTATAAAGAAAATGAACTCGGCTGCCTGTGATATTTTGAATCGAAATGACAACATATTTGGCATGATTTTCACATTAAACCAACTGCTGTGTTTAATGTGCTTGATTGTTTTGGTTTTTCTAGGTAAAAAATGTCTTCGAAATCATTTAATAGTTGTGGCACTGTTAGCGGAAAGGCGAACCACCACGGCGAGGCCATCACAAAATGGATGGAAAAACACGGTGGAACTTTTTTTGATGCCATAACGTTTCTTCTTTCTTCAAGTATCTTGTTAATATTTGAACTCATTGTAACTAGTAGTTCTTTTTTAAAACATTTCGAAATTAGGGCTTTGGTCATAATCACCCTGTATATATTCGATGGTGAAGTTTTTCAAATAACAGTGTTTACGACAATTGTTTGATGTTTACAAAATAATAAATGTTAGACTTTACCATTTGATATTGATTTATATTTATAGATTTGGTTACTCTTCAAAAATTCTTAATGTGTAGATTAAGTTTTTTTTTTTTTTAACTTTTTTATAAATTTATGTGCAAGGACTTTTTAAAATTTCTTATTAATGTTTCATTTATTCCATTTATACATAAAATAGGGGTAATAAATATACAGTGAATTTAATTTTATATTAAACAATATTTCACAGTTCTTGAATTTATCAATATAACTTTCAACAAACTGTCTGGACGACAAGTCAAAATTTCCATTTAAAGAAAAGACCCAAAAAATAACGTCATCCCATATAACACTCAGAGAACACTCACTTTAAAGAAGTACAGAATGTATAAAAGGAAATATTCCCTATCGATATTCGAATTCAGAAAAGGTACAGGGAAAAAAAAACAGTGCTGAAACAGCAAATACTTTTTTTTTTTTCTTCCTGTAGAAACCGATTATACAATATCAAATAAATCAACTCCCACGAACTCAGAATGACTGAGATGTGGAAACGGAATACCACAGGACACAGAAAAAAAAGGTAAAAGGGTAAAACCGGAAAGAGTTCTTATCAAGAAAATGTAATCCATCAAAAGCATTGTTTTGTTGATCCTTAACAATCAGATTTGTGGACGGTAGAGAGAGAAAAAAAAAAAGGTAAGAAAAAATCGCTGTATTTCCTCAAGAAAGTAGTGAGGAATAATACCAAAGCCGGAAGAGTTCTCGTCATATTTTCGGAATCTTTAACTACGGAGTTGGTGGAGAAAGGCTTTCTTCTCGCAAAATTCTTTTGACGGATTACGAAATCAACAGTTCCTGAATTCCCCTTTCAAGTTTTATTTCGGTCCAGATTCGCCGTGATATCTCAAAGCGAATTCCCCTTTGTTTTGATATGTGCTATCTTTGGGTAAATTACGTTTCGCTCTGGTTCAAAGTATATAAATAGTGCTTTCGATGTCTCTTTGATTGTGTGTGTAAAGAGGAAATATTGCTACTTATTTAAATATCAATATTTTACTTCTTTGAGCTGCTCTTTAAGAACATTGAATACGTATACAATAATGGCTAATGGAAACACAGCAATTTACATTTTTTAAGAATAATAGCATTATAAATTTAAATCAATTAACTAGTACAATTGATAAGAAGGTAATTTCAATCAATTTATAATGCATCATTGGCTATTCTATTATACTTCAAGTGACTTTGTGAGTATTTGTTTCTATTAAGGGCTGAAAATTCACTGTTGTAATCGGAATGTTACGGTGTCACAATGTACAGGTTGATTATAATTAATTCCCACTTTCAAAATGCTGAAAAAGAATAATCACTCGTCTCAATGCGATCAAATTTGAAATGAAGATACTTGAAAAATGTGGAAATGGTATGGCAGCAAAAAAAGTTCCAAATAGTATTAATAGATGGCGCTATGAACTGCACAAAAGAAAGTGAATTCGGCTGTCAGAGATATTTTGAATCGAAATTAAAACATATTTGACGGAAAAAAGACTTCCAAATCATTCCACAGTTTGGACACTGTTAGTGGAAAGCACATCCACCACGGCAAGGTCATACCAAATTGGATGGCAAAAATTAATGGAACATTTTCTGATGCCGTATCGTTTTCCACTTCCTCAAGTATCTTCAGTTCGAATTTGAACTCATTTTGACGAATTGTTGCTTTTTTTTACATCATTTTGAATGTGGGATTATCATCACAATCACCCTGTACATTGTGAGTGCTACCCTTTTCTGACGATATACTTTATGGCCCTAACAGAAACCATTGCTAACTTAAAGAATGGCTAAACGGATCAAAATTGACCAAAATTACCTTTTCATCAACTGTATGATTTATCCGAGTTAAATTTATAATGCTATATTCTTAAAAATGTAAATTGGTGTATTTCCATTAACCATTATTGTATACTTACGTGCTCAAAGTTCTTAAAGAACTCCTCAAAGAAATATAATATTTATGTTTGAGTAAGTAGTAATATTTCCTCTTTACCACACAATCAAAAGAGACATCGAAAGCAATATTTATGTACTTTAAGCCAGAGCGCAACTTAATTTACCCAAAGACAGCACACATCAAAGCAAAGGGAATTTGCTTTGAGCAATCACAGCGAGTGTGGACCGAAATAAAACTTGAAAGGAAAATTCCGGAACTGTTGATTTCGTAATGCGTCAAAAGAATTTTGTGAGAAGAGAGCCTTTCTCCACCAACTCCATAGTTAAAGATTCCGAGAATCTGACAAGAACTCTTCCGGCCTTGGTATTATTTCTCACTACTTTCTTGAGAAAGTATAGGGATTTTTTCCCTTCCTTTTTTCCCTCTACCGCCCACAAATCTGATTGTTAAAGGATCAACAAAACAATGCTTTTGATGGATTACATTTTCTTGATGGATTTTTTCATTTTCTTATTTTCTCTGATTTCCTGCGGTATTCCGTTTCCCTTCTAATTTATTTGAAATTGTATAATCTCTTTCCGTATTTGTTTTTCAAAAAAACTTTTTTTTTTTCTCTGTCTCCTGAATATCGATAATATTTCCTTTTATATTCTCTACTTGTTTAAATCGATGAGTGTTTTATGTTATTTTGGTCCTTTTTCTTAAATGGAAACTTTGAAAGTCGTCCAAGAAAGTTTGTTGAAAGTTATTTTTGTTAAAAATTATGAACTGTGAATTAAATATAAAATTTATTTCACTGTATATTTATTTCTTGTACTTTATTTATACTTAAAATAAATTGATACATTAATCGTGTACATAAAATAATATGGAATCCTTGGCATAAGTCTTAAAAAAAAAATGTCTTTGTTATCCTCACTGAATTTCTCTAAAAATTAAACATTTGTTTACCTGTGATAATCTATGGCAATTTAATCCATTAAATTTCTACAAAATTTAATAAATTAAAATTATAGGAGAAATAATTAGGACAATTATCGTAAAGAATACTTTGTCCATCTTACTAATATATAGTTCAAACTGTTGAAAATAGTATATATTAAGATTGTATATGATAATGCATAAAATATTTACACAATATCTTATACAATCATATAAATATCATATCACATACTTAAGTATCAAATTCAATCATATACATAAGTAACATATCATATACCTATGCATCAAATACAATCATATGCCCAAGTATCATATACAATCATATTTACAGGGGGATTATAACTGAAGCCCCACTTTCAAAATGCTGTAAAAAAGAACCTCGTCACAAAGACCTCAAATTTGAACAGAAGATACTTGAAGAAATGGGAAACGGTATGGCATCCAAAAATAAATGTTGAAAAAGAAGATTCCACAGATTTTCCCATCCGATTTGCTATGGCCTTGTCGTGTTGGATGGGCTTTCCACTAACAATGTCACAACTTTTTGAATGACTTGGAAGTCATTTTTATCCGTCAAAAACCGGAAACCATCGAGCACATAGAACACTACAGTTGGTTTAATGTGCAACTCATGCCAAATACGCTGTCATTTCTATTCAAAATATCACTGGCTGCCGAATTTTATTTTTTATGCCACTTACAGTAACATCTATACACTTTGGAAATTCTTTTCTTCATGCCGTACAGTTTCCTCCATCTTCAAGTACTATCTTCAGTTCAAATTTGAACTCATTGTGACGAGTGGTTCTTTTTCGACAGCATTTTAAAAGTGGTACTTTAATTATAATACCCTTTACAATGTGAGCGCTTCATAATATATTCTCCCAACGGTACATTTCTGGCCTTGATAGAAAACAATTCTCACACTGACATTTAAAGCATAGTGGAAAAGGCAATCGCAAATTGATCAAAATTACCTTCTTATCAATTGTATTATTTACCTGATTTTAATATATAATGTCATATTCTTAAAAATGTAAATTGCCATGTTTCCATTAGCCGTTATTGTATATGTGTAAGTTATTAAAGAACTCCTCAAAGAAATAGAATATTCATATTTAAGTAAGTAGTAATATTTCCTCTTTACCATACAATCAAAGAGACATTAAAAGTACTATTTATATACTTCAAGCCAGAGCGCAACTTAATTTACCTTCAGATAGTACATATCAAAGCAAAGGGAATTCGCTTTGAGCAATCACGGCGAGTCTGGACCGAAATAGAACTTGAAAGGAAAATTCAGGAACTGTTGATTTCGTAATCCGTCAAAAGAATTTTGTGAGAAGAGAGCCTTTCTCCACCAACTCCACAGTTAAAGATTCCGAGAATCTGACAAGAACTCTTCCGGCCTTGGTATTATTTCTCACTACTTTCTTGAGGAAGTATAGGGTTTTTCCCTTCCTTTTTTTTCCCTTTCTCTACCGCCCACAAATCTGATTGTTAAGGATCAACAAAACATTGCTTTTGATGGATTACATTTTCTTGATAAGAACTCTTTCCGGTTTTTTTTCCCTAAAAAATCCTTTTTTTTCTTATTTTCTCTGTTTCCTGTGGTATTCCGTTTCCATATCTCAGTCATTCTGCTTTCGTGGGAGTTGATTTATTTGATATTGTATAATCGGTTTCTACAGAAAAAAAAGTATTTTGCTGTTTCAGCACTGTTTCTTTTTTCCTTGTTCCTTTCTGAATTCGAATATCGATAGGGCATATTTCCTTTTATTTTCTCTACTTGTTTAAATCGATCAGTATTTTATGGAATGGATTCTTATATGGAAGTCTTTTATTGGGTCTTTTCTTATATTTCTTATTTTTGTTAAATCCATGAATTGTGAAATACTATATTGTTTTAATGAAAAAATTAACTTTAGTGTATATTTATTTTTTGTTCTTTATTTATAAATTAAATAAATGAATAATTTTACATAATTTTATAAGAAATGCTTGGCATAAATCTTTAAAAAATATATAAATATTCGTTGAGAATTTTGACAACAAAATCAAATATAAAATTTGTCAATGTCAAAAATAAAAGTCATGTATTCATTATTCTATAAAGATCATAAAATAGTCGTACTCAATTTTATATGAAAAATGTGACTATTGAATATATACAGAGGGATTATAATTAAAGTCCCGCTTTCAAAATGCTGTTAAAAAAGAACAACTCTTCACAATGAGTTCAAATTTCAACTGAAGTTACTTGAAGAAAAGGAAACGGTGCGACATGAAGAAAAAGTTCCAAAGAGTATAAATAAATGGCTCTTTAAGCAGTATAAGAGTACTTGAGTTATTAAGTAGTACCTTGAATTCGGCCGCCAGTGATATTTAGAATCGAAATGGCAACGTATAAGGCATGAGTTGCACATTAAACCAACTGCAGTGTTCAATGTGTTTGATTGTTTCGAATTTTGACGGGAAACATGACTTCCAAATCATTCAACACTTGTGACCACACAAAGCCACGAGAAAGTCCATCCACCACAGCAAGGGAATACCAAATTGGATGGGAAAAATCAGACGAACTGTTTTTGGAACTTTTTTTTTTGGTGCCGTACCGATAACTTCTTCAAGTATCTTCAGTTTAAATTTGAATTCATTGTGATGAGTGGTTCTTTTCTACAGCATTTTAAAAGTGGGATTTTAATTATAATCACCCTGTACATTGTGAGTGCTTTCCATTTTTTGCAATTACAAAGGGCTTTTTCTAGTCTTAACAGAAAAATTACTTAAAGGATAATGAAATAGACTATCGGAAATAGCCTATCGGAAATTGCTAATTACCTTCTTATCAACTGTATCATTTACCCAATTTAAATTTAAAAAATCCATATTATTAAAAATTGTAAATTGGTGTGTTTCATTAGCCATTATTGTCTATCTGCTCAAAGTTCTTAAAGAGCTCCTGAAAGAAATAAAACACTAATACTTAAGTTAGTTGTAATATTTCCTCTTTTACAACACCATCAAAGAGACATCGAAAGCACTATTTATATACTTTAAGACAGAGCAACTTAATTTAACTAAAGATAGCACATATCAAAGCGAAGGGAATTTGCTTTGAGTAATCACGGCAGTGTGGACCGAAATAAAACTTGAAAGGAAAATTCAGGAACTCTTGATTTCGTAATCCGTCAAAAGAATTCTGCAAGAAGAAAGCCTTTCTCCACCAACTCCGTAGTTAAAGATTCCGAGAATCTGACAAGGCTTTGGGGTTATTTCTCACTGCTTTCTTTGAGGAGGAAAATATAGGGATTTTTGCTTCCTTTTTTCCCTCTCTTTACCGCCCACAAATCTGATTGTTAAGGATCAACAAAACAATGCTTTTGATGGATTACATTTTCTTGATAAGAACTCTTTCCGTTTTTTTTTTCCCTAAAAAAATCTTTTTCTTATTTTTTTCTGCTTCCTGTGGTATCCCGTTTCCACATCTCAGTCATTCTGAGTTCGGGGTGGTTGATTTTTGATTTTGTATAATCGGTTTCTACAGAAGAAAAAAAAAGTATTTGCTGTTCCAGCATTTTTTCCCTGTTTCTTTACGAATTCGAATATCGATAGGGAATATTTCCTTTTATTTTTAGGGGAATATTTCCTATTCCATTCAACAGTTGTAAAACTTTTAGTGGAAATCCAATCCACTACAGCAAGGTCATACCATATTCGATGGAAAAAATTGATGGAACTTTCTTGATTCCTTACCGTTTTCCACTTCATCAAGTATCTTTAGTCCAAATTTGAACAGAGTGGGACGAGTAGTTCTATTTTTATAGCATTTGAAAAAGGAACTTTAATTATAATCATCCCGTATATTGTGAGTGCTTCGTAATACCTTCACATTTCTGCAATTACAACAGTATACTTGCTGGACATAATAGAAAAAATACTCACAGAGTCACTTTAAGGATAATGAAATTATCATTGATTCATTGCAAATTGATCAATTTACTTTATGAACTGTATTATTTGCAGATTTAAATTTATAATACTATATTCTTAAAAATGTAAAGGTGGAATTCCATTAGACATTATTGAAGACATGTTCAACGTTCTTAAAGAGCACCTCAAAGCAATAAAATATTAATATTTAAGTAAGTAGCAATATTTCCTCTTTTACCACACAATCAAAGAGAAAACGAAAACGCTATTTATATACTCTAAGCCAGAGCGCAACGTAATTTACCCAAAGATAGCACTTATCAAAGCAAAGGGAATTTGCTTTGAGCAATCACGGCGAGTCTGGACCGAAATAAAACTTGAAAGGAAAATTCAGGAACTGTTGATTTCGTAATCCGCCAAAAGAATTTTGCGAGAAGAAAGCCTTTCACCACCAACTCCGTAGTTAAAGATTCCAGAGAATCTTGCAAGAACTCTTACGGCTTTTGCATTATTTCTCACTGCTTTCTTGAGGAAATATAGGGATTTTTGCTTCCTTTCTTCCCCTCTCTCTACCGCCCACAAATCTGATTATTAAGGATAGACAAAACAATGCTTTTGATGGATTACATTTTCTTGATAAGAAGTCTTTCCGGTTTTTCCCTAAAAAAAACCTTTTTTTCTTATTTTTCTCTCTTTCTGTTGTATTCCGTTTCCACATCTCAGTCATTCTGCGTTCGTGGGTGTTGATTTATTTGATGTTGTATAATCGGTTTCTACAGGAAGAAAAAAAAAAAAGTATTTGCTGTTTCTTCTTTTTTTCCCTGTTCCTTTTCTGAATTTGAGTGTTCGTATAAAATAATACGTTTAGGTCCCAGTTACAAAATGTTGTAAAAAAGAAACACTCGTCACAATGAATTTTTGAATTTGAACTGAATTTGATCACAATGGAATTTGAACTGAAGATACTTGAAGAAGGGAGAAACAGTATGGCATCCAAAAAAATGTTCTACCCATCTTTCCCATCCAATTTGGTATGACCTTGGCATAGTGGATGGGCCTGCCACTAATAGTGTCAGAAACGTTGAATGACTAGGAAAGTCAATTTTCCGTTAAAAAAAAACAGAAACAATTAGTCACATTTAATACTAGAGCTGGTTTAATGTGCAACTCATGCCAAATACGTTGTCATTTCGATTCAAATATCACTGACAGCCCACTCCACTTTCGTCATGCAGCTTATTTCGCCATCTATTAATACTCTTTGGAACTGATTTTTTGATGCTGTACCTTTTCCTCTCGTTCAAGTATCTTCAGTTCAAATTTGATCTTATTCTTATGAATACTTCTTTTCTTACAGCAGTTTGAAAGCGGGACTTTAATTATAATCACGTTGTACATTGTGAGGCTTTGTAATACATTCCGTTTTCTGCAACTACAACAGTACATTTTCTGGCCTTAACAGAAAAAAAATACTCAAAGGTTAATGAAATAGTTCTATCGCAAATATATCAAAATTACCATCTTATTAACTGTATTATTTACGAGTATTCGACTTTAATTTATAATGTTAATTCTTAAAAATGTTAATTGGTTCCATTAGCCATTATTGTATGCATGTTCAAGTTCTTAAAGAGCACATCAAAGAAATAAAACATTTTTTTCTTCTAATGCAGCTGGCAAAAAGATTGGTATCTTCGCCATAAGGGCTGCACCTATGTTACGCACTTTGCATTACCCAGGGGGCGCGTGTAACTTGAAGGTAAGCCACGGACGCGGGGTAACAACGCCCCCGCAGCGCTCTACGATCCTATTAGGACCGGGACCTACGGTTTAAAGGGGATTCCAAACCACTTACGAACACCATGGCAAACCCGGGACTTCAACCCGATACCTGTGGTACCGAACGCCAGTGCGCTAGCCATTCAGCCATCATGCCCTAGAAATAAAACATTGATATTTAAATAAGTAGTAATATTTCCTTTTTTACCACTCAATCAAAGAAATATCGAAAATGCTATTTATATACTTTTAGCCAGAGCGCAACTTAATTTACCTAAAGATATCAAAGCAAAGGGAATTTGAGCAATCACGGCGAGTGTGGACCGAAATAAAACTTGAAAGGGGAATTCAGGAACTGTTGATTTCGTAATCCGTCAAAAGAATTTTGCGAGAAGAAAGCCTTTCTCCATCAACTCCATAGTTAAAGAATCCGAGAATCTTAGAAGAACTCTTCTCTTTGGTATTCTTTCTCACTACTTTCTTGAGGAAATATAGGGGTTTTTTTCTTCCCTTTTTTTCCCTTTCCCTACCGCCCACAAATCTGATTGTTAAGGATCAACAAAACAATGCTCTTGATGGATTACGGTTTCTCGATAAGAACACTTTCCTTTTATTTTCCCTAAAAAAACCCTTTTCTTATTTTTATCTCTGTGACCTGTGGTATTCCGTTTTCACATCTGAATCATTCTGCGTTCGTGGGAGTTGATATATTTGATATTGTATAATCGGTTTCTACAGAAGAGAAAAAGTATTTGCTGTTTCAGCACTGTTTCTTTTTCCGTGTTCCTTTTTTGAATTCGAATATCAATAGGGAATATTTATTTTATATTCTTTTTTATATTTTCTGAGTGCTTTATGGGATAATGGTATTTTGGTTCTTTTTTTCTTGAATGGAAATTTTGACTTGTCGTTCATGAAAGTTTGTTGAACTTTATATTGTTAAATTTAAAAACTGTGAAATATTGTTTTAATATAACTTTAACTTCACTGTATATTTATTTCTTGTGCTTTATTTATAAATCAAATAAGTTGAAACATTAATATTGTACATAATTTTATTTGAAATCCTTAGCATAAATCTTCAAAATAAAAATAATCTAAATTTATGTATTAATTTTTGAAGATAAACCAAATCTATTATTATATATCAATATCAAATGTAAAGTCATGCATTTATTTTTATGTAAATATCATATAAATGTCCTACACAATTTTATATATGAAAACCATATATATTTATATAAAAACACATATAAATATATATTTATGAGGTTTCTTTTAAATATAAATATATGAAAAAGACTCATGTACATGCTTATAATTAAAGTCCCACTTTCAAAATGCTGTAAAAAAAAGAATCATTCGTCACAATGAGTTCAAATTTGAATAGAAAATACTTTAAGAAGGGGGGAAACGGTATGTTAAAAAACTTCCAAAATGTATTAATAGATGGCGGTGTAAAGAATGTGAATTCGGCTGCCAGTGATATTTCGAATCGAAATGACAACGTATTTGGCATGAGTTGCATATTAAACCAACTCTAGTGTTCAAATGTGCTTGATTGTTACGGTGTTTTGACAGGAAAAATAATTTCCAAGTCGTTCAAGCTTTCCACTAACAGTTGTGACATTTTAGTGGAAAGCCCATCCACAGTTCCAAATCCATACCAAATTGGACGGGAAATTTTTTTTTATGACCATACCATTTGCCCCTTTTAGTATCTTCATCTCAAATTTGAACTCATTGTGATGAGTTATTATTTTTTACAGCATTTTAAATGTGGGACTTTTTTTAATTATAATCATCCTGTACATAGTCTATAACACTTTCAAATTGTATTTTTCTTTGGAAATTCATTTTCTATCAAGCATTTTTAGTTAGAGAGTTATATTTATTATATAGATTTTCAGTGGTTTTGATTGCATGTTAAATTTTATTATTTTCTAATTTTACATTCATGAATTTTTTATGTAGGTGATTTAAGCTGTAGTTTTTTTTTTAAAAATAAATCAAATTATCCTTTAAAAAAAAAATTATTGCCAAATCCAGAGTTATTTCAATTTTGGGAATGAATTATTGGGAATTCAAGACACATCAAATCAAATATTTGCATTTTTTTTTTTTTTAATATAAATTTCATGTTTCACAATTCATGGAATTTTCGTTGATCACTATTGTTAATTCACGACACATCAAATCAAATTTTTGCATTGTTTTTTTTAATATAAATTTCATGTTTCACAATTCATGGAATTTTTCGTTGATCACTATTGTTAATTCACGACACATCAAATCAAATTTTTGCATTGTTTTTTTAATATAAATTTCATGTTTCACAATTCATGGAATTTTCGTTGATCACTATTGTTAATTCAAGACACATCAAATCAAATTTTTGCATTTTTTTTTTTTGAATATAAATTTCATGTTTCACAATTATGGAATTTTTCGTTGATCACTAATTCACGACACATCAAATCAAATTTTTGCATTGTTTTTTTTGAATATAAATTTCATGTTTCACAATTATGGAATTTTCGTTGATCACTATTGTTAATTCACGACACATCAAATCAAATTTTTGCATTGTTTTTTTAATATAAATTTCATGTTTCACAATTATGGAATTTTTCGTTGATCACTATTGTTAATTCACGACACATCAAATCAAATTTTTGCATTGTTTTTTTTTTTCATGTTTCAAATTATAAATTTTTCATCACTATTGTTAATTCACAATTCAAATCAAATTTTTGCATTGTTTTTTTTTTTTATATAAATTTCATGTTTCACAATTGGAATTTTTCGTTGATCACTATTGTTAATTCACACATCAAATCAAATTTTTGCATTGTTTTTTTGAATATAAATTTCATGTTTCACAATTCATGGAATTTTCGTTGATCACTATTGTTAATTCACGACACATCAAATCAAATTTTTGCATTGTTTTTTTTAATATAAATTTCATGTTTCACAATTCATGGAATTTTTCGTTGATCACTATTGTTAATTCACGACACATCAAATCAAATTTTTGCATTGTTTTTTTTAATATAAATTTCATGTTTCACAATTCATGGAATTTTCGTTGATCACTATTGTTAATTCAAGACACATCAAATCAAATTTTTGCATTGTTTTTTTTAATATAAATTTCATGTTTCACAATTCATGGAATTTTTCGTTGATCACTATTGTTAATTCAAGACACATCAAATCAAATTTTTGCATTTTTTTTTTTTTTTTGGAACGTAAATGTTCAATAAAATATAGAATGTCATGTTTCACAATTCATCGAAAAAAATTTCTATTCTAATATTTAATAACCAAAATTAATGAGACTTGATTTTAATGAAAAGACTTTACATGTGAAGCTCAGTTGAGTAATCGAGTAGAATCTATATTTTCACTAGGTATAAATACGGTAAATCTATATAAGCCGATGCATTTCATCAAATATGTTCGGTAGCTATAATTTTGTAATTGTAAAATTAGAAAACAAGTTGTTTTTTAGAAAATAGCTGGAAGTTAATGTTTGATGAAAGATAACATTTGAAAATAGAATCTTATTCAATTCTTTCTATTAGCTCACACTCTCCTATATATATCTTGTTCAAATTTTCAGTCCTTCATAAAATACTTTTTATTCCTCCACTCAAGTTCAAATACATTTTTTTGAAACTTGTAGTGGATGACACTTGATGATAAGATAGTATTTAATTTTAAATTTAAATATTTAATTAATTAATATTAGCTTTTTAAGATTTAAGTTGCATATATCTACCAATAGATGGCGCCAGATAAACTTAAAAAAACGAATGAAAATTATTTATAAAGGACTTTTGCAATAGAGTGAAACAAAAGTAGGAATTAACTTAAAAAATTTTTTTTATATTACTTTTTTTCTACTTAAATTATTTCAACATTCAAAGTATTAATTTCTTTACTTTAATGATGGTAGAATTTTTCGATTTTCTTATTTTTCCTGATTATCGCTAAAAATTAAAAGTTTTTGTACCTACGATAATCTATGACACTTTAATCTATTAAATTTCTACAAAGTTTAATAAATTAAAATTATTTCATTTTAAAAGATTATGGGAGAAATCTTTTGGACAATTATATAATAAACAATATTTTGAAAAATAGTAGCTTCTTACCAACATATAATTCAAACTGTTGAAAAATAGTAGTAACTTTTTTATTTTAATATTATTAGTCATTAAAATGTCGTTTTAAATTTCTGATGACATTTTCATTTAACTTTTGGAACATTAATTGAAAAGAAGCACTTCGTAAATGAATCTATTTTTGAATATTTTCACTTTTTATTATCAATCATTAACATGATCATTTTATTATATATTTAAAAATATATTTAGGGTTATTATATTTATAAATGTCCCACTTAAAATGCTGACAAAATGCACCTCTTTTTTACAGCATTTTGAAAAAAATTAATACATAAATTTAGATTATTTTTACGAAAATCTCAAAAAATTTCGCCACTTTGATGATATTTAAATCTTTTCCACAGTTAATCAATTCAATTGAATAATATCAACAAACTTGAATTTTTCAAAGCAATTAACCATAAAAACACTAATTTAATAAAAATATTATTAAAAAGCAATTATATCTAACCAAGTTTATTATATCTAAGATAATTATATCTAAGCAAATTTATTATATTTAAGCTAATTATATCTCAGCAAATTTATTCAAGATAATTATAATAAAAATATCATTATTAATAAAAAATTAAGGAATCTGGTACCATTATAACATACAAATGCAATTTTAGTTAATAATCCACTTACAACAACGTTAAAAATTATCAAAATTTACTAGAGGGCATTTAATACAATTTAGAATATACAACTGTCTTACGAAATTTAAATCAAAAGATCATACAGTACATCACAGACGCATTAAAATTAAATCTATTTAAGAACACTCCAGTTAAAACAGCCATTTTACAATCCATTCTCAAAATCTAGCGGGATTATTCCGGCAATTAAGTTTTTGAATCTTTGACAATGACACAGTGGCCTTATTTATTAACCCAGCGCTGCCAAACCGGAAGAATCAGGCCCATTTGCAAGACAATGATACTTAAATGCTTAATCTGTTCCATTTCCTTTCTATTCATCACAGTTAAGTGCATCTTTGTTAATAAGTGCCACTGATGCATATGGCGAAATTAACATCTGAATGTGTGTTTTGTCATCTTCTCTATTTCAACAAATGTTTATTATCTCAAATCGGTTGGAATCTCGCGCTAGGATGGGAGGTGGATAGGTTGATGATCTTCCACTAAACCATCGAACTCTCTGCGATTCGTATTAAGGTCCCTACGTGATTAATTTCGCTTAATCTGGCAATTACTTAGACTGATGTTAATTACGTAGAGTGTTGGGTTGAATTAGAGAATTGTCTGTCATGAGGAGGAATAGTTAGTAGCCTGAAACAGTGTTGCCGCCATTCTGGCCATTCTAAAGCAGATTGGAAGATAAGGAATTTGGTTCTAAAGAACTTAATTACTGTTTTGCATTTTAAATGTTCTTTTAGATAATGGTAGGGGGCCAAAGAAAATGTCTGTATAATTTGGAACGAATTCTAACAAGAAGAATTTTCTCTACAAGAATAAAACTTTTAAAGGGATTTAATTAAATGGTCTAGTTTTGTATTCTTTTCTAACGTATAATTTTACTCCTAAATTTTGTTTATGCAGGAGAAGAAAAATTTTATTCTTGTTTATTATTTTATTTTTTAGGAGAACTTTTTTTTTTTTTTAAGCAAAAGAAAATTTTATTCCTGTTTTACTAAGTACTAAATAAAATTCTTTATTTCTGTTTTAATTTTTATAGAAGTATTTTTTTTATTCATCTTTTCTTTATTATCGGAGAAATTTTGTTGCTCTTCCTTCTCATTTAACAGGGGTGGCCAACCCAAATAATCTTGCGGGTCACTTCGGGAATGGATCAATACTCAGCGGACTCCGCGGATATAAAATTATATATCCCCATATCAGAGTTAGACCCGATGTAAAAACTTTTTGGAGTGAAAAATTGAAACATAATGAGTTATTACTATTGTGTTTGCTATTATCCTTACATGTAAACATAGATAATTCGATACTAAAAAAAGCACAATAAAAATGAAATATAAAAAAAAATATATTAATATATACGAAATAAAAAAAAAAACTGAAATCATTAAATAATTTTTATTTAACGAGTGCAATATTTGTTTCTCAATCTTTCAATTAACTTTTTTTCGATCTCAATTCGCGCATTTGCACATCGTAATGGGTGTTGCAGGCCAGCGTCCGTTACGTTTGAGCAGATTTTGTGTTTGGTCAATTTTATTTTAGAAAAAAATATTCGCAGGTGTATGTTGAACCAAGAGCCTAACAACTTCAACTTCAACTTCGAGTCTAATTTGCTCTGCTATCAACAATCAGCTGTACTTATCTAGGGATAGTCACAGTCACTAAGATCACTTCAACCCGAGAACCTGTTTTATTAGTTATTAGATGTTGCAAGATGCGCGCATCCTGAGTTCGCAGAATGTAGTTTAATTATTCTGTGAACTTATAACTGTAAACTCATAAGTAAAACAATAATATATATGTCCTATATTCGCAAAAATATTTTTATAAAATCAAAGTTAATTTTTTCTCATAATTTCGACAGCTAATATTCAAATTAATATCTAAATGATGCCCGCAAAATGTATTTTTTTTAAACATTTTTACTTTTAGCTATTATTAAAAATATATAACATAACA
Source organism: Caerostris extrusa (assembly GCA_021605095.1). Taxonomy (NCBI): domain Eukaryota; kingdom Metazoa; phylum Arthropoda; class Arachnida; order Araneae; family Araneidae; genus Caerostris; species Caerostris extrusa. The sequence continues at coordinate 55,011 of BPLR01007084.1, read as the reverse complement.
TTAATATATGGCATTACTACATCATTACTTTGGCCATTGCAAAAATAAATATATTTTGTGAAAAGTGTGATAAATCTCACGGGTCGGAAAAATATTCAAGGCGGGCAGCGGGTTGGTCACCTCTGAACTGTACGAACTATATACATTTTGGGATTTCTGAATTTTACATTATTTCATTAGAAGCATAAAGGAAAAGTAATTTATGACATGAAAGATTTGGGCATTTCAAAGAAAGTTAATAATAAACACAAATTAAATATATATTTTTTTAAATCAGTGCGTCATGACAACACTGTGTCATTTTCGTAAGTCATAAATACATTAAATGAAGTATTCCATCAGCTAATAAAATCACTTTTAATAATGTAAAAAGAATTCAGGCGAGATATGAGCACTGTAAGAACTCGTCACTCATCCAAGGACGATTCATCATCTTCAGCTTTTAGGCTCTGCGAACAGAAAAGAAGACGAAACATCCAGAATATGTCGACAAACCAACGCGGCGTGTCCATTCATGATTGCAATTTTGTCATTCATCTTCTTCTGATACATACGAAATTGTTCGCCCAATCATCACTCACCCCAAGATCATTATTGGCTGCGGGCAGATGTGCAAAATTAATGTTGTCAAAATTCGTCCCAAAGAACAACTTTGGCTTTATGAAAAGCCTGGATTACAAAGCTATCTTTCTTGGCTCATGCATTATTGCAAGTGATTAATTCCAGTTATTATTAAATAATCCATATAAAATGAAATTAACATTTTGTTAATAATTTTTATGAAACTTAGGTACATTTATTCTTTTTAATACCTGATGCCTTTCCATGGCATCAGGAACTATAATCCAGCGAAATAGTGGCCGCATTGGAACTTGTTAGCTTTAGTGGTTTGGGGGGGCATGTCAGTACAAACACAAGAGTTCGTGCTTTGTAAAAAGTTCGTGGTATGATTATGTTGAGTGGATGTGATTTCTAGATTATCTCCCATACAACACTCTAATGCGTTTGGTTTGATTTGTCGCTCTACGGTCCTCTTGCACTCACGAGGGCTAAACAGACCGGGACCTACATTTTAAAAATAGATACCAAACCACTCACAAATATCCATGACACCGCTAGGATTCAAATCCGCAGCCTAGGATATCAAAGGCCAGAGCGCTAACCACTTGGCCACCAGGCCGCACACACGCTAATGGGAGCAGTGACTGTAAAATGTAAGTAGCTGTAACTTAGATCCTTAGCGATGTAAATCACTTCGATTTGGAGACGTAAAAATTGCCCCAAACAAATGAATTTATAGTCATAAACAAGGTTACCATATGCATCTGAAATGTCTACAGACATCGTACCATATTTAACAAATCTCTGCTCATTTGAAGAGATGGTAAATTGTGGTCTTCTACCCAATCAACAATCACCAAGATCATTATTGGCTGCGGGCAGATGTGCAAAATTAATGTTGTCAAAATTCGTCCCAAAGAACAAATTGGGCTTTATGAAAAGCCTGCAGGATTACAAAGCTATCTTTCTTGGCTCATACATTATTGCAAGTGAATAATTCAAGTTATTATTAAATAATCCAAATAAAATGGAATGAACATTTTGTTCATAATCTTTATGAAAGTAGATAAAGCCCTAATTTAGATCTTGGTGATGTAAATCATTTTGATTCGAGACGTCAAAATTGCCCCAATCAAATGAATTTATAGCCATAGAAAAGGTTGCCATATGCATTTGAAATGTTTACACACATGATACCATATTTAACAAATATCTGCTCATCTGGTGACATGGTAAATTGTGGTGTTTCAAATTAAGATCCTACCATAATGTTGTTGACAAATGTCAATCAGTTGCCTGCAAAAGTTTATACTTTATGAAAGTTGGATAAAGTACTAATTTAGCTTTTGGCGTTGTAAATCATTATGATTTGATGAAGTCAAAATTGAGAAATCAAATGAATTTATAGGCATATACAAGATTGTCACATACATCTGAAATATTTACAGACATCGTACCATTAACAAATCTCTATTGTGGTCTTCTAAACTCCCAATCATCACTAACCCAAGATCATTATTGACTGCGGGTAGATGTTCAAAATTAATGTTGTCAGAATTCATCCTAAAGAACTATTTATGGAAAGCCTGGATTGCAAAGCTATCTTTCTTGGTTCATACATTATTGCAAGTGAATAATTCTAGTTATTATTAAATGAACCATATAAAAGAAATGCACATTTTGTTTCATAATTTTTATGTAAGTTAGGTAAATGACTCTGATGCCATGGAAAGACATCAGGTACTAGAAAGAAACAATAAACGACGAAATAGTGTCCGCATTGTGAACTAGTAAGCTTCAGTGGTTTGTTGGGACTGTCAATACAAACAAAAGAGTTCGTGCGCTGTAAAAAGTTAGTGGTATGATAGAGTTGAGTGGGTGTGATTGGTAGGGTGTAGAGATTTCTAGATTTTCTCCCATACAGCACACTAGTGAGAGCAGGGGGCTGTAAAATTAATGAGACGTCAAAATTGCCACAATGAAATGATTTTTGCCATAAACAAGGTTACCATATACATCTGAAATGTCTACAAATATCGTACCGTATATTAACAAATCTCTGCTCAGTTGGAGACATAATAAATTGTGGTGTTCCAAAATAAAATTCTACTATAATGTTGTTGGCAAATGTTAGTCAGTTTCCTGAAAACTTTATACTTTATGAAGTCCTAATTTAACTCTTGGCAATGTAAATCATTTTGATTTGAAGACGTCAAAATTGCTAAATCAAATGAATTTTTGCCACAAACAAGGTTGCAATGTACATCTGAAATGTCAACAAATATCGTACCATATGTTAACAAATCTTTGTTCATTTGGAGACATAGTAAACTGTGGTGTTCCAAAATAAGATCTTACCATAAAATTGTTGGCAAATGTAAGTCAGTTGCAAAAAGAACCCCCTCTCACTTGAAGAAGTGGAAAATGGTATGACATCAAAAATAAGTTCCAAAAAAGGGTTTCACCAATTTTTCAGTGATATTTTGATTCAAAACAATAACGTATTTGGCATGAGTTGCACATTAAACCAACTGCAGTGTTCAATGTGCTTGATTGCTTCGGTTTCTTGACGGAAAAATGACTTCCAAGTCGTTCAACAATTGTGACACTGTTAGTGGAAAGAACATCCACCACTGTAAGGTCATACCAAACTGGATGGGAAAATCGGAATTTTTTTTTTTTGAACTTTTCCATGTTTAGTTCACATGTGAACTCATTGTGACGAGTAGTTCTTTTTACAGCATTTTAAAAGTGGGACTTAAGTGGGTAGAGTGAAAGACGCCAAAATAATTCGAGTTATAGAGTTCTCGACTTACGCGGATTTTGTAAGGAAATATTCGACTTATAAAGATTTAGATCCTTTCTAACTTATTTTGAGTTAGAGAGGTAAAATAAACAAAAATTTAAGTTACAGAGGTGATAAACATGCTTATTTGCAACTTATATTATGTATTACAATAAAAAAAACCAAATAATTCGAAATAATTTCAAATGATGGAGTTGTAAAAGTTGTAAAAAATGTTGTAAAATCAAACTTTGCTAATGTTCGAGATACAGAGATCCAATTTTTTTCGAGTTATGGAGAGAAAATATATACCAAAATAGCTTGTGGTGATTAACTAATTATTTCGACATATAGAAGGTTGAAATTTTGTGTCATGGAGGTTTTGGGGCTTGAAGGGACGAGAACAAAATGTTTTTTTCGAGTTGCGGAGGTTTTCGACATATCGAGGTTCGACTTAAAGAGGTTCTACTGTATATAGAGACAGTGTGAACTAATAGTAGGAATTGAAAAAAAACCAATATTCTTTTAATGGCAGATAACATCCATAGTTGCTTTCATATTTTTTGTTGCTGGGCAGTTTCTTTCGAATTACTTAAGTTTTCTTCTTTCTCATCGGCGATGTTGCTAAATTCTTCGGTCATTTGTCATCCGGCTGTCAAGAAAAAAGGTTTGGACCATAAAGGAGTGTTTTGTCTACTAGAAGAATCAATATCTCGAGAATGTTTGCCAAAAACGTCTCACAAAATAAAAACTGCCTTAAAATAAAGCACTCTTTTGTTAAGGTTAGAGTTTGGTTCAGATATTGCTTTTTTAAAACACATCTGGTTAATATTTTACTTCATTATTTGTAAATTAATGTTATCTTAATAACTTTAATTAGGGCATGCCTTTTGGTTAATTGATAACAATTTCAATCCAATGTTAATTTAACACTGGGATAAAGATATTTTGTGTTTACCCACTGCAAAAAAATCCAACAACATTTTTACATGAGAAATAATAATATTTTGTATTCATTTGAATATTCAGGGGATTATAACTTACCTACTTTCAAAATGCTGTAAAAAAGAACCACTCTAAAAATGAGTTCAAATTTGGAATACTAAAGATACTTGAAGAAGGAGGTAACAGTAGGCATAAAAAAGTTCCAAAGTGTATTAATAGATGGAGCTATAAGCGGCATAAAGAAAATGAATTCGGCTGCCAGTGTTATTTTGCATCGAAATGACAACTTATTTGGCATGAGTTGCACATTAAATAGACTGCAGTGTTCAATGTGCTTGATTGTTTCGGTTTTTGACGGGAAAAATTACTTCCAAGTCATTCAACAGTTGGAACGCTGTTAGAGGAAACCGCGTCTACCACGGCTAGGTCATACCAAATTGGATGGGAAAATTCGATGGAACTTAATTTTGATGCCATACTGTTTCTTCTTCAAGTAACTTAAGTTCAAATTTGAACTCATTGCGAAGTGTAGTTTTTTTACACCATTTTGAAAGTGGGACTTTAATTATAATCACTCTGTATATATATATATTGGGCAATTTCTAGTCCAGATAAAACCAAATGAATTTAAAAAAAATTGGGCAGAGAAAAACTGAAAAAAGAAAACGTATCAGTTCTGAGCTGAAAAATGAGTACAGCTTGAATAGTTTGAGAAAGGAAGCTCAATTTTTAATTATTAGCCACACGCAACATTAGAGAAGAACGAAAGAGGCAAAAATATCTCTCTGTATGTAATTACTTTAAACGCAATTTTTCTTGTAAGCACTCAATTTCACTTTGCCTCGATCTATCTGAAGAGAGAGAAAGAGAGAGAGAGAGCGACTCTTAACTACTGCAGCGAGTTGATATTGAATTAATTATGCCGCTGCGTAGAAGGTTTCGGCGTCAGACGTTCTTAAACTAATTATAAGAAACGCCACTTTTTCAAATTAAAATTTTCTACTTAGAGGCGAGCCATTCGAGGGGAATTAGAGCCTTGAACTCTCAAAAATATGCCCTCTCCACTTATTTACTGACTCATTTCTGCTAATCTCCGTTCTTCCAGAAAGGATTAAGTTTGGCAAGCAAGAAGATTCCGCCAAGTACTCCTCGCGAGATGTATCGACAATTTAGTTAAGCCTTTCCCGGTTTTTGAGTAAAGGAGACGTAATTTTAGTTTTCATTGAAACGATTTACTGAAGATGGTTTTCAATTGATTATTAATGAATGGCAGAAACTTTTAATGGGTGTTTATGCGAAATTTGGACTGAAGAAGAAAGAGAAACGCAACTGTTTTGCTTAATTAGAAAATGTGTCGTGGTGTACTCACCTTTTAATAGTTTTGTTGTCAGAGGCGGCTTGCATTTATCTGGTGCTATTAACTCGAATTACGCAGATTAGTTGTTAGTTTGCTTTAAAAATATTTCATTATTCAAATGACAGTTATTTTGCATTTCCTTGACAGCATTGTGGAAATCCGGCAAAATTCGTTCCATGATGTGCATTCTAATTATTCGAATAACTGCCTCTGCACATATTTGAAGTTCAACTTAATTTTATTAATGTTTATTTAAAAGGAATATTAATCTCCAAGGGTTCTAGCGAAATATATTTGTAATATTACTTCGAATATTTTCATATGTAGGTCAACAGTTGTCAATTCACCTTAATCTGTAGTTCCCAGTCTATTTAGCCTAAATTGTGAGCACAATGACCGTAGAGCGACAAACACATCAGCAAACTGCAATTTGTACAAGAGTCTCACAGCAACACTCAGACTGTCTGACGTGATTTTCCGAGATTTCATCTATACGACACATAAAAAGTGGTGCAACTACACTTAGAATTCCTCACGGAAAGATTTGACCTCTCCCATTCGAGGGTTGGCTTGACGTTTCGATCATAAATGAACGAAACACATCCACTGGAGCTCAACAAAATAAATTTATAAGAAAAAACTTTTTTTTTAATTATGAAGAACGAATAATAATTTTTTTTTTTTTGCAATTTAGTTGTAGTAGTGGTAGCACATTAGTCGAATATAGCACTGACGAGTCATTGTGGATTGTCATGGGATCATGGACTGATAAACAAACAAGTAGCAATTCACTTACCTTTTCAAGTGAATATCCCATTGCTTTTTTGTGCCGAACAGGTGATCCCATCTGGAAATATTCCATATCATATTACAAATATTTTTAACACAAATATATTTCGCTAGAATCTAAGAGATTCAGATTCCGTTTAAATAAACATTAATAAATTGGAGTTAAACTCCAAATATGCACAGATGAAGTTATTCGGAATAATTAGAATGCACATCATGGAATGGATTTGGATCATGGATTTGCACGACGTTCTCAGGAAATGCAAAATAACTCTCATTTGAATAATGAAATATTTTTAATCAAACTAACATCTAATATGCGTAATTCGAGTTAACAGCACTAGATAAACCCAAGCCGCCTTTGACAACAAAACTATTGAACGACGAGTACACCAAGACACATTTTCTAATTAAGCAAAACAGTTGCGTTTCTCTTTCTTCTTCAGTCCCAATTTCCCATGTAAATACCCATTAAAATTTCCTACCATTCATTAATAATCAATTGAAAGCCATCTTCTGCACTAAATCGTTGCAATGAAAACTAAAAATACGTCTCATTTTACCCAAAAGTCCGGGGAAGGCTTAACTGAATAATCGATGCATCACGCGAGGAGTACTTGGTGGAATCTTCTTGCTTGCCAAACTCAATCCTTTCTGGAAGAACGGAGATTACCAAAAATGAAATAGCAAATAAGCGGAGAGGGCATATTTTTAGACAGTTCAAGGCTTTAATTCCCTTCGGATGGCTCGCCTTTAAGTAGAAAGTTTAGTTTGAAAATGTGGTGTTTCTTATAATTAGTTTAAGAACGCCTGACACCGAAGCCTCATACGCAACTGCATAATTAATTCAATATCATCTTGCTGCAGTAGTTAAGAGTCGTTCTCTCTCTCAGATAGATTGGGGCAAAGTGAAATTGAGCGCTTACAAGAAAAATTGCGTTTAAAGTAATTACACACGGAGAGATTTTTTGCCTCTGAATTTTCGTTTTCTAATGTAGCGTGTGGCTAATAATTAAAAATTGAGCACCTTTTCTCAGACAATTCAAGATGTACTCGTTTGTTCAGCTGAGAACTGTTACGATTCAGTTTTCTCATTTTTTAAAAATTCATTTGTGCTTATTTGGAATAGAAATTATGAAAAAATATTTTTTTTATTGTTTGACTCTTAATAAATTGTTTAAAAATGAGCTTGTAAATTTTATTTGTTGAACACATGTGAACTTCGTGTTCTATTCGTATACACTCAAGTGCCAAATCATTTATGACCACCTGTCAACAACTAGTTGGCCCACCTTTGGCGAGCAACACAGCTTCAACCCGCTTTGGCATGGATGCCACAAGTCCTTGGTAGATGGCCGGAGACAGATTGTACCAGATGTTTAAGCAACGGTCACGCAAATCCGAGGTATTGCGAATTGGTGGTCTTTGAACTCTGAGCTACCGTCCCAGGACATCCCAAATGTGTTCCATCGGATTGAAATCCGGCGAATTAGGCGGCCAGGACATTAACTGGAACTCAGCATCATGTTCCTGGAACCCCTCCAACGCACAGCCTTGTAACAAGGGGCATTGTCCTGTTGGAACATTCCATTTCCAGCTGGAAAAACAGAGGCCATGTAAGGTATTTCACATGCCATGTATTTCTCATCCGTCAGTCTGACTGTCTTTTTCACATTGAATTGAAAGTGTCTAATTTTGTTTCTTCTTTTTTGGGCGGACTGATGGCCATATTGCTAGTGCTCTGGCCTTGGTACAAAGGACTTCATGTTGGAGTCCCGGCGGAGCCATGGATGTTAATAATAGTTAGGAATCCACTTTAAGTCGTAGGTCCCGTACTCATATGACCGTAGCGCGTCCCAGAGCCCAATCTGCTTTCTCACCTACATCATTTCCTAACTGTATAGGGGCAACTCAGATCTACGCATATTGATGAGGTAAGGTGTAGAAATAGTAGTAGTAGTAGTGCTTTAGTCCCATATGACGCATATGTCCATTAGCACTGACGAATCACGTACTGATTTGTTCACCTTAGAACTGTTACGGTTTGGTTTTTCTCAGTTTCTTTTAATTCCTTTGTTTTTATTCGGACTAGAACCTAAAGAAAATTATATTTGTATTGTTTCATTCTAAATATATTTTTAAAAAATTTTTATACATTTATTTGTAGAACACCGGTAGAAGTGTTCCACCCATGTATGCCCCAAACATCACGCCAACGCTTGATGGGGAGAGGACAAAGCTTTCCGCGAGGAATTTTAAGCGTATTTGCACCACATTTATGTGTCGTATGGAGGAAAACTTTAAAAAATCACGCCGGACAATCGCAGGCTGTGTTGTTGTGAGACGTATAAACAAATTTGCCATTTGCTGCTTTGTTTGTCATTCTACTGTCATTTTTGCACACTTTAGGCTAAACAGACCGGGACCTACAGATTATACACAGTGTATTCGACCTACAGTGGATTCCAAACCACTCACAAACATACATGCCACAAGCAGGAATCGAACCTGAAGCATGTTAAACCAAAAACCGGATCGCCAGCCACTTGGCCACCAGGCTGTTCTGTTCAACACGAATCAACACATTTACCTTTCCGAATCCTTTAGAACTGCATGAAATAATAAAGCATTCTTTTTTTTTTTTCTTATAAGTTCACAAGAGTTGACCTACATATGAAAATATTTCATGCCATAATACAAATATTTTTCGCTAGATTCCTAAGAGATTAAGATTCCGTTTAAATAAACATTAATAAAGGCGAAGCTAAACTCCAAATATGTACAGAGAAAGTTATTCGGAATTGTTAGAATGCACCATCATGGAACGAATTTTGCCGGCATTATTCAATGCTGTCAGGAAATGCAAAATAACTGTCATTTGAATAATGAAATATTTTTAAAGCAAACTAACAACTAATCTGCGTAATTCGAGTTAATAGCACCAGATAAATGCAAGCCGCCTCTGACAACAAAACTATTAAAAGGTGAGTACACCACGACACATTTTCTAATTAAGCAAAACAGTTGCGTTTCTCTTTCTTCTTCAGTTCCCAATTTTACATATAAATACCCATTAAAATTTTCTGCCATTCATTAATAATCAATTGAAAGCCATCTTCTGCAGTATATAGTTGCAGTGAAAACTAAAATTACGTCTCATTTTACTCAAAATCCGGAGAAGGCTTAACTGAATTATCGATACATCTCGCGAGGAGTAATTGGTGGAATCTTCTTGCTTGCCAAACTTAATCCTTTCTGGAAGAACGGAGATTACCAAAAATTTAGTGAGTAAATAAGTGGGGAGGACCTATTTTTAGAGAGTTGGAGGCTTTAATTCCTTCGAATGGCTCGCCTTTAAGTAGAAAGTTTAATTTGAAAATGTGGCGTTTCTTATAATTAGTTTAAGAACATCTGACACCGACACCTTAAAAGGCAGTTGCATAATTAATTCATATCATCTTGCTGCAGCAGTTAAGAGTCACTCTCTCTCTTCAGATAGATCGGAGCAAAGTGAAAGGCAGTGCTTGCAAAAAAAATTGCGTTTAAAGTAATTACACAGAGAGAGAGATTTTTGCCTCTGGATTTTCGTTTTCTAATGTTTCGTGTGGCTAATAATTAAAAATTGTGCTCCCTTTCTCAGACTATTCAAGGTGTTCTCATTTGTTCAGATTTGAACTGTTACTGTTTAGTTTTTCTCAATTTTTTTAATTCAGTTATTTTTATGTGCAATACAGCAATACTAAATACAATAAATAAAAATATTTCTCAGAATTTTAAATTACCATTGGTGATATATCAAGAATTTTATTTAAAGGTAAGGTAATTTCATTTTAATAATAATTTATCGCATTTATTTTGTTCTCATTGGCATAATAATTTAACATCAGTAATCAAAATAATTTAAGGTATCTTTTAAATAAAGAAGAAATTTTAATTTTGTAAAATATTTAGTTTGTGAATCTCAAATTTAATTAATAACTCCCATTTAATTAACTCCCCGTACTACAACATTCCATGGTAGGCCAAGGCCGTTCCTCTATTGGCAGATTCGAAACAGGAGAGATGTTTTTGTTTTACTGGGTAGGTTGTCAGCCCAACGCTCTACCGTCATATTAGACTGGGATTTCCATGGAGGGCCAATGTCGTGTGCGTTGCACCGGCAAATATTGTTACTTACTTAACACTACACAAGGGGCACATCTAGCTTGAAGATATGCTACGGAGCGAGTAACACTAACCCCACAACGCTCTATAATCCTGTTAGACCGGTACCTACGGTTTAAAGTGGATTCTGAACCACTACAAACATCCATGGCACCGCCGGGACTCGAACCCGAAACCTTTGGTTCCGAGCTACAGAGTGCTAGCCACTCTGCCATCAGGTCCCTATTTATCATTATAATTGTTATTATTACGTCTTGCATTTCTGGAGGATTACTTTTTTTTTGGAACTCGAATAGATCTCTAGATTTTGTTAACAAGTAGTATAATATAAATAAACTATATGGATTTATTGATTTAAATACATAAGAGATATTCTTGCACAAAATTAAGGAAAATTAGAATTTTAGTCTAATTTAAAAGCAGCAATTTTTTTCATTAAATTATGAAAAATAAACTTTTGTTAAAATTAAAAACATTTGATCTAATTTTGATCACGAAAGCTCAATAATTTACGTTTTAAAATAACGAATAATAAAAATAATAAGCAAAATTGTTATTTTCAAGATCAAATAATATTATCCACATTTCGCCAACGCACCACAAAGTATCACACTAGGATAAACAACTGCTTTTTCCAAAGCATCCTGATATTATTTATGCATGCGCTTAACCAAAACTATTGCTTGAAAAATATTTAGAATAAAACATTTCCTCTTTCAAGTCACAGAAATACAATAAACAAAAAGAATAAAAAATATTATTTCCGTATGCCACACTTAAAAACTCCTCCAAGGATTTTTATTTTTCAATAAACATTTGATAACTTTTCTGTGCTGTTCCATTATCTTGACTCATCCCATTTTGGTTGACGATTCCGAGCCTGCTGCCACACTGCAGAACGAAAAGATGATGAAGGGTCCTATATTTCCCTTTTATGAATCCATTTCCCTCGAGGCCCTTTTGCTATTAAAAACGACCGAACAAAGACGAAGAAGAAGAGAGCAGCAACGCATTTTATTTCTCATCCAGTTTCGTTTTTTATATTTTCATCTTTTTTTTTACTTTTGCTTTTCTTGCCTTTTTTTTTTTCCCAAAGGCTTCGTATTCGTGTTGGTGACGGAATCAGTATGTCCAAATGAAATGCGTTAAGATAAAATGGAAGGGTTGGGGATGGGAATTTTTTCTTGGTGGTATCAATTCCCGAAACTTAATAAATTTGTAGAACGATATGAAATTCTTGGGAATGGGATGAGAATAGATTTGATTTGATGCGAATAAGATTTCGTTTATGCCGTTTGTGGTTAGATAAATCAATTCGTAACTACAGTTCGGAAACCGTGGTACTAAGAACACGATAAAGATTAGAAATAATAAATTATTTGTCGAAAATTTTATTGTGTAGTGATTCTACACGAACGTTTTCCAACATTTATAAAAATTATTCTAAATCACGGGTGCCCAAAATAAATGATCTTGTGGGTCACTTTCTAAATGCATCCTAACTCCACGGGCCTCATATAAAATTATATATCCCCATATTAGATTTAGGCCCAATAGAGACATTTTTTCGGAGTGAAAAATTGAAACATAATGAGTTATTAGCTTTGTCATTACTATTATTCTTACACGTAAACATAGATAATATAATAATATTGATACTAAAAGCACATTGTAAAGAAATATTTATGACTAAAAATGAAATATAAAAGCTATATAAATATAAACGAATTAAAAAAATTGAAATCATTAAAAAATATTTATTTTAATAGTAAATATTTATTTTAGTGCTTGCAAGAAAATTTGCGTTTAAAGTAATTACACACAGAGAGAGATTTTTGCCTCTGGATTTTCGTTTTCTAATGCTGCGTGTGGCTAATAATTAAAAATTGAGCTCCCTTTCTCAGACAATCCATGCTATACTCATTTGTTCAGCTTAGAACGGTTGCTGTTTTGTTTTTTTCTCGGGTTTTTAATTCATTTGTTTTTTTTTGGACAAGAAATTGCAAAAAAATATACAGGATGATAATGATTGAAGTGTCTATTTTTCTTTTAAAATGCTTTAAAAAATAACCACTCGTCAGAATGAGTTCCATGGATGGAAGTTAAGATCCACTTTAACAAGGGGAAACGGCATGGCTTCAAAAAAGATAAACCGACTTTTCCAAACTTTCCATCCAATTTGGTATGACCTATGTTACGAATCGGCAGATGGTCTTATCATGAACTGATACTGAACAGTGTCCCAACTACTGAAGGACTTGGAAGTCCTTTTTTTCTGTCAAAACAACAGTTGACTTAAGTAAAAGACTCATGCACAATGTACAAATATTTTGGTTTAAATATTTTTATCAGATTCTCGTGAACAAGATTGATAAAGATGAAGCTTCAAATATGATTCAAAATAATTAGAATGCACTGGCAACCGAATTCACTTTTTAATATCGCTTAACTCTATTTGAATAACGAAATACATTTTGCAAACTAACACCTAATTTGTTATTCTTAATAGCACCAGATAAATCTTTTCAAACCTATTAAACGTTGAGTCAGTTTTCTAATTTGAACTCATTGACGTTTGTTTATTTCTTCAGTTCTTCTTTTTTTTTTTAAAATTTTCTGACTTTAATAATAAAAAGCCCCTGCATTTTTAAATGTTTAATGAAAACTAAATATTTTTTTTAAAAAGGGCTTAACTGAATTATCAATTCTTTTCGAGGAGTACTTGGTGGAATCTTCTTTCATGTATGCCCTCACTATCACTTATAGAAGAAAGGGGATTATCAAAAATTTAGTCAGTAAATAAATGGGGGAGGACATATTTTTAGACAGTTCGATGCAACCATTTATGGCTCGTCAAGTAGAAATTTAATTTGAAAAATGGCGTTTCTTATAATTAGTTTAAGAACGTCTGATGAAACCTTATACGAGACTGCAAAAAATATTATCTTGCTGCAGCAGTTAAGGGTCATTCTGTCTGTTTCTTCAGATAGATCGGGGCAAAGTGAAATTGAGTGCTTGCAAGAAAAATTGAGTTCAAAATAATTACACACAGAATGAGATTTTTTCCTCTGGATTTTCGTTTTCTAATGTTGCGTTTGGCTAATAATTAAAAATTGAGCTCTCTTTCTCAGACTATTCAGCTGAACTCATTTATTCAGCTTAGGACTGTCACGGTTTAGTTTTTCAGCTATTTTTTAATTCATTCCGTTTCTTTTGGACTAGAAACTGCAGAAAAAATATATATTTTTTTTTGACACTTAATAAATTGTTTAAAAATGGTATTGTAAATTTTTTTATTGAACAAATGTGAACTTCGTGTTCTATTCATAAATACCACGAACAGTCCAACCACTCTCGATGTAGACAATGCATTGTTTTCCGGGAAGGGCGTTTAGGGACAGCTGCCTCAAATTCATGTGTAGTGGAGAGGAAAACCCTGAAAAAAGTCTTATCAGGCAGTCTGACTTTCTTTTCCACACAACTTAATTGAAAGTGTCTATTTTTCTTCTTTTTATTGACCGCCTCATGGCCCCTTTTTAGCGCTCTGGCCGTTGGTACCACTGGCTTCAGGTCCGAGTACCGGCGGTGCCATGGATGTTTGTAGTAGTTCACGGAATCCACTTTAAGTCATAGGTACCCGACTCATATGACCGTAGAGCGCCACAGAGCCAATCAGATTTCTCACCCACATCATTTCCAAACTGTATAGGGGGCCAGTCAGCTCTAGGCACAGTTATATGGCATTAAGTAGTAATACTGGTTCAATATAGCACTTACGAATCACTGAGGATAGTCATGATATCATGAACTGATAAATGAGAAGAAATTATATTGCTTTTTTAAAAACTGTTAAATGTCATAAGACATCGAAGCAGTGCCATTAATTTTTTTGTTAAGTTGACAACAGTTGACTTAAGTATAAAGATATTTCATATCACATTACAAATATTTTGTTCATAAATATTTTTTGCTAGATTCCAAACAATTAAGATTCTGTTTAAATAAACATTAATAAAGATGAAGTTGAACTTCAAATATGTACTGATGGAGTTATTCGGAATAATTAGAATGCACATCATGGAACGAATTTCGCTGAATTTGTTTGATGCTCTCAAGGAAATGCAAGATAACTCTCATTTGAATAACGAAATATTTTTAAAGCAAACTAACACCTAATCTACGTTATTCGAGTTAATAGCACCAGATAAATGCAAGCCGCCTTTGGCAACAAAACTATTAAACGTTGAGTACACCAAGACACATTTTCTAATTAAGCAAAACAGTTGCGTTTCTCTTATTTCTTCAGTTCCCAATTTTGCATAAAAAATATCCATTAAAATTTTCTGCCATTCATTAATAATCAATTGAAAGCCATCTTCTGCAGTAAATCGTTGCAATGAAAACTAAAATTACGCCTCATTTTACTCAATATTCCGGGAAAGGCTTAACTGAATTATCAATACATCTCGAGGAGTACTTGGTGGAATCTTCTTGCTTGCCGAACTTAATCCTTTATAGGAAGAAAGGGATTACCAAAAATTTAGTCAGTAAATAAATGGGGAGGACATATTTTTAGAGAGTTCGAGGCTTTAATTCCCTTCGAATGGCTCGCCTTTAAGTAGAAAGTTTAATTTGAAAATGTGGCGTTTCTTATAATTAGTTTAAGAACGTCTGACACCGAAACCTTATACGCAGCTGCATAATTAATTCAATATTATCTTGCTGCAGCAGTTAAGGGTCGTTCTGTCTGTATTCAGATAGATCGGGGAAAAGTGAAATTGAGTGCTTGCAAGAAAAATTGCGTTTAAAGTAATTACACACAGAATGAGATTTTTTCCTCTGGATTTTCGTTTTCTAATGTTGCGTTTAGCTAATAATTAAAAATTGAGCTTCCTTTCTCAGACTATTCAAGGTGCACTCATTTATTCAGCTTAGAACTGTCACGGTTTAGTTTTTCAATTATTTTTTAATTCATTCCGTTTCTTTTGGACTAGAAACTGCAGAAATATATATATATATTTTTTTTTGACACTTAATAAATTGTTTAAAAATGGTATTGTAAATTTTTTTGTTGAACACATGTGAACTTCGTGTTCTATTCATAAAATGCCACGAACAGTCCAACCACTCTCGATGTAGGCAATGCAATGTTTTCTAGGAGGGCGTTTGGGGGCAGCTGCGTCGAAGTTATGTGTAATGGAGAGGAAAACCCGGAAAAATGGTCACCAGGTAATCTGACTGTTTTTTTTCAACACAACTTAATTGAAACTGTCTATTTGTCTTCTATTGGGCTGGCTCATGCCTTCTTGGCTAGCGATCTGGCCGTTAGTACCACAGGCTTCAGGTTCGAATACCGGCGGAGCCATAGATGTTTGTAGTAGTTCCGAATCCACTTTAAGTCGTAGGTCCCGGACTCATATGGCGATAGCGCCACACTGAGCCCAATCATATTTCTCACCCACTTCAATTCCGAACTGTATAGGGCAACTCTCTCCTTGCACAGTGATGTGGTATTAGCATAGTAGTAGTAGTAGTCCTTTATACAAATATAGCACTGATGAGTCATCGTGGATTATCATGTTATCATGGATTGATGAACAACAAGAATCAATTCATATATCTTTTCATTCCTTATAGAATAACAAAAAATAAATCTAAATAAAGCAATCCTATTGTTTTTTTTGTATTGACATCACATTGATTTTTGTGGGTTGAACAGGGTGTGGACCCACATATAAAATTATTCCACATTATATTCCAAATATTTTGATCACGAATATTTTTCGCTAGATTTCAAAAAAATTAAGATTCAGTTTAAATAAAGATTCATCAAAATGAAGCTGATCATCGAATATGTACAGATGAAGTTATTCGAAATAATTACAATGCACATCATGGAATGAATTTCGCTGGATTTGTTCGATGCTCTCAAAAGCAAATGCAAAATAACTCTCATTTAAATAATAATGACTATTTTTAAGCAAGCTAACACCTAATCTGCGTAATTCAAGTTAATAGCATCAGATAAATGCCTTTGACAACAAAACTTTTAAACGCTGAGTACACCAAGAGACACTTTCTAATTAAGCAAAACGGTTGCGTTTCTCTTTCTTCTTCATGCCCGATTTTACATATAAATATCCATTAATATTTTCTGCCATTCATTAATAATCAATTGAAAGCAATCTTCTGCAGTAAATCGCTGTAATGAAAACTAAAATTACGTCTCATTTTACTAAAAAATCCGGGGAAGGCTTAACTGAATTATCGATACATCTCGCGAGGACTGCTTGGCGGAATCTTCTTGCTTGCCAAACTTAATCCTTTCTGGAACACCTGAGATTACCAAAAATGAGTCTGTAAATAAGTGGGAAGGGCATATTTTTAGAGAGTTTAAGGCTTTAATTCCCTTCGAATGGCTTGTTTAATTTGGAAATGTGGTGTTTCTTATCATTAGTTTAAGAACGTCTGACACCGAGACCTTATAAGCAGCTGCATAATTAATTCAATATCATCTTGCTGCAGCAGTTAAGAGTCGCCCTCTTTTCTTCAGATAGATCGGGGCAAAGTGAAATTGAGTGCTTGTAAGAAAAATTGCGTTTAAAGTGATTACACAAAGAGAGAGTTTTTGCCTTTGGATTTTCGTTTTCTAATGTTGCGTGAGGTTTATAATTAAAAATTGAGCTCCCTTTTTCAGACTATTCAAGTGGTACTCGTTTGTTCAGATTAGAACCGTTACAGTTGAGTTTTTCTCATTTTTTTAATTCGTTTGGTTTCGTTTGGACTAGAAATCGAGAAAAAAATATTTCTTTTATTGTTTACCTCTTAATACATTGTTTGAAAATGGTCTTATTAGTTTATTTTGTTTAACACCGGTGGACCATGCGTTTCTGCTGTATGCCCCAAACAGTATATCCATCCTTGATGATGGTAGGGCTATGCTTTTTGGGAGGGCGTTTAGTGATAACTTTCAATTGAAAGCAATCTTCTGCAGTAAATCGCTGTAAATGAAAACTAAAATTACGTCTCATTTTATTAAAAAATCTAACATTCTGTTTTACTAACATTCTGATTGGGTTTATATGTAAATATGTGCCATATATTTCCGAATATAAGCCGATCTTTGTATGATCCGATTATCTTTAGTCGTTTGATTATCCTTTTTTATTTGACAAATTTGGAAGATAAAGGAATTTTTTTTTTTTTTTAACTAGGGTCATTGAAATGGTTATTATAAGATTTACTAACATTATGAGTGGACTTATATGTAAATATGTGCTGAATATTTTCGAAGGTAAGTCAATATTTGTATATACGATAATGCCTTTATTCTTAAAATAAATCTAAGTACTAAACAAATACATAATTTTTTTTTTTAAATCCTGTAACATTCTAACATTTTGTCATGAGGGTGAAATTATTGCTATGATAGTAAAAGGGGTGTAATACTTTTCAATTAAATCGCTATATCGCTGAGCCCTTAGAGATCCATTTCTGATAATTTGTAGGAAGGTGCGGCCATTCATAGAATTACTGACCCAGACCACCCCTTCACCTCCGTCAAATCAGACAGTTTCCTGCACAGCTACAGGAGTATTCAGTCTACCAGGTTCTCTCCGGATGAAAATCCGCCTATTGTGAGGTTTTACACTAAAACGATACTCGTCCATGAAGAGCAGGTTACTCCACTCCTCTTATCCTTATCTGAGATACTCCTTTGCACACCTTCAGCAGGCAGCAAAATGGTCATATGTCTACGGAACACCGATAGGACAGCCAGCATACAAACCCACATGGTCGAATCGGTTTTTCAGCAGTCGAAACTCTGGTACCAGTAGTTCTCTGAAGATGTTATTGCAAGAAAGTGGAGTTCATAATATGGTTTCTTTTGGACGTTAGTGTTAAATACCGATGCTAATTTTGTGTTGTTGCATGCTTACGACCTTGTTCCGATTTTCGGCGGGTATTTCCAGTTTCCAAAACCGATTCCGTTGTTTGGAAATGACACTTTGAGAAATTCCTAACGATTTCGATATAACTTTCCTGGTTATCGATTCAGCTAAGTCATCTTTCTGAGATATCGTAATCACTGTTAGAAAGCATTTAACGAGTGCCAATTGTTTTAGTCTACTTACAGAAGGAATTCTGCAGGTCGCTTGTCATTCCTTACATCAAACGCGAAGTTTTCCATGTAACAACAAACTTGCAGACCCACTTTGTTAATGGTGCAACTTTTCCTTTTAACTTCACCCATTAAATTTTTGTTACAAGGTTGTAGATTATATGGTTATTTCATGACTTATTGTTTTGGTGTTGTGTGCTTTATCTGTGATGAATAAGATTCAAATTTTATGGATCCAACATAAATATTATTTTTACATTTTGTATATGTTGCTGATAAAAAAATAATTATAAGCTTATTTTAGGAACCTGAAGAAGATTTCTGAAATTTGACAACAACTATAAAATAAGTTACCGTTTAACATTTATGGATTTAATGAATTAAAATATAAAATTCCTCTACTTTCAATGAACTCTAAAAATCGAGAAGTTAAGTACGACAATCTAGAAATCAATTCAAACCAGGTTACAAAAGGGACATCCTGGATATGTGTCTCCTCTTGACATCGTCCATTATGATAGAACCCCGAAGTCCAATCTCAGTCGAGGAAATGGTAATCTTTTTAATGAGTCAGATTCAAATTCAAATGAACATGATATCATTATAATCGCCATTATTACATCTTGCATTGCTGACGTAATTTTTTTTGGAATTCGAACAGATGTCTAGATTTTGTTAACAAGTAGTATAATTATCAATGGATTTATGAATTTTATCAATGAATTTATGGATTTATTAATGGATAATTATCAATTGATTTACTGATTTATCAATAAATTTATGGAGTTATCAATAGATAATTATCAATGGAATTTTGGATTTATTAATGGATTTATGAATTTATCAATGGAATTATGGTGTTATCAATGAATAAATATCAGTAAATTTATGGAGTTATCAATGAATTTATGGATTATTATTATATCGATTTATCGATTTAAAATCTACAAGAGGTATTCTTTCACAAAACATAATTTTCTATACACTTAAATACAAAGTGGAATTTCAAATCAACAATTTTTTTCCATTAAATTATGAAAAATAAACTTTTCTTAAAATTAAAAACATTTGATCAAATATTCACTACGAAAGCTCAATAATTTGTCTTTTAAAATTAACGAATAATCAGAATAACAAGCAAAATGGATGTCTTGAAGATCAAATAATGTTATCTGCATTTCGCTAACGCACCACAAAGTATCACAAGAAGATTAATCCAAATCCTCATGACATTATTTATGCGTGCGCTTAACCAAAACTATTGCTTGACAAATATTTAGAATGAAACATTTCCTCTTTCTAGTTACAGAAATAAAAATAAACAAAATAAAAATTATTATTTCCGTATAAAAAATCCTCCAAGGATTTTTATTTTTCAATAAACATGTGATAACTTTTCTGTGCTGTTCCATTATCTTGACTCATCCCATTTTGGTTGACGATTCAGAGCCTGCTTCCACACTGCAGAACGAAAAGATGATGAAGGGTCCTATATTTCCCTTTTATGAATCCACTTCCCTCGAGGCCCTTTTGCTATTAAAAACGACCGAACAAAGACGAAGACTAAGAGAGCAGCGCATTTTATTTCTCATCCAGTTTCGGTTTTTATATTTCCATCTTCTTCTTTTTTGCTTTTTGCTTTTCTTGCCTTTTTTTCCCAAAGGCTTCGTATTCGTGTTGGTGACGGAATCAGTATGTCCAAATGAAATGCGTTAAGATAAAATGGAAAGGGTTGGGGATGGGAATTTTTTCTTGGTGGTATCAATTCCCGAAACTTAATAAATTTGTCGAACGATATGAAATTCTTGGGAATGGGATGAGAATAGATTTGATTTGATGCGAATAAGATTTCGCTTATGCCGTTTGCGGTCAGATAAATCAATTCGTAACTACAGTTCGGGAACTGTGCTACTAAGAAAACGATAAAGATTAGAAATAGTAAATTATTTGTTCAAACCTTTTATTGTGTAGTGATTTTTTACGAACGTTTTCAAGTAGTTGTAAACATTTATCTAAACTAGGGGTGACCAACACGTGGCTCGCCTTGAATATTTTTCCGGCCCGTAAGATTGATCACACTTTTACAAAATATATTTATTTTACAATGGCCAAAGTAGTGAAAACCAATGTATTAAAAAATACACTATGTGTGCATCCATATATACGAAATTACATCAAATAAGCAAATAAGAAAACTTACAGGTGCGTTTGAAAGCCGATTCATTAATTTAGATTTAGACAAATACAACAAAATGTTTTAAGCATATTCATCTCCCTTTCATGTAGTAATCGAGTCAACCCCAGAATATCTCCAAATGGAACTGATTGACTTTCAATGCAATATTGAATTAAAATAAATTTTTGTAACATCAGAATTAAAAATAGTTTTATATAAAAAAACAAAAATAAAAATCTGTTTAGAAAAAGTTGTTAGCACTTTGGGTTCAATTTACAACTAAGGATAGTTTTTTTTTTGTTTCGAAAATGAAATTGACCTGACACTGTCAGCATATTTTTACGTTCAGTTATAACGGACACAACCTGCAACACCCATTTTGATGTGCAACTACCCAAATTGAGATCGATTTGCAAAAGCTAAGTGAAAGAGTGGAGAAAAACATATCGCACTAGCAAAATAAATATTTTATAATGATTTCATTTTTTTTTTGTTTCGTTTATATTTTTTATGTTTTACTTTTAGTGTTATATATTTCTTTACAATGTGCATTTAATATCCTTATTATTATATTATCTCTATTTACATGTAAGAAAAATAGTAGACACAAAAATAATAACTCATTATGTTTTAGTTTTTAACTCCAAAAAAATGTCTAGAGTGGGTCTACATCTAATAAGGGAATATATAATTTTATATGCGACCCGCGGAATTATGATGCCTTTCTAAAATGGTCCACAAGATCATTTGGGTTGGCCACCGCTGGTTTAGAATAATTTTTATAACTGTTTGAAAAAAATTCTTCAAGAATCATTACACAATAAAAATTTAAACAAATAATTTACTATTTCTAATCTTTATTGTGTTCTTACCACGCTTCCCGAACTGTAGTTACGAATTGATTTATCTAACCACAAATGGCGTAAACGAAGGAGAAATCTTATTCGCATCAAATCAAATCTATTCTCATCCCATTCCCAAGAATTTCATATCGTTCTACAAATTTATTAAGTTTCGGGAATTGATACCACCAAGAAGAAATTCCTATCCCAACCCTTCCCTTCCATTTTATTCTTAACGCATTTCATTTGGCCATACTGATTCCGTCACCAACACGAATACGAAGCCTTTGCGAAAATAAAGGCAAGAAAAGCAAAAGCAAAAAAAGAAAATGGAAATATAAAAATCGAAACTGGATGAGAAATAAAATGCGTTGCTGCTCTCTTCTTCTTCGTCTTTGTTCGGTCGTTTTTAATAGCAAAAGGGCCTCGAGGGAAATGGATTCATAAAAGGGAAATATAGGACCCTTCATCATCTTTTCGTTCTGCAGTGTGGCAGCAGGCTCGGAATCGTCAACCAAAATGGGATGAGTCAAGATAATGGAACAGCACAGAAAAGTTATCAGATGTTTATTGAAAAATAAAATCCTTGGAGGAGTTTTTTAAATGTAACATACGGAAATAATAATTTTTATTTTATTTTTAGTTGTATTTCTGTGACTTGAAAGAGGAAATGTTTTATTCTAAATAGTTGTCAAGCAAAGTTTTGATTAAGCGCATGCATAAATAATGTCATGAGGATTTGGAATCAGCAGTTGTTGATCTTATTGTGGTGTGTTAGGGAAATACGGATAATATTATTTGATCTTTAAAACATCTATTTTGCTTATTATTTAGTTATTTTAAAAGATAAATTATTGAGCTTTCGTAATGAATATTTACTTGTTCTTAATTTTAACAAAAATGCTTCCTTTTTATAATTTAATAAAAAATAAATTGTTGATTTTATATTCCATTACTGTTTTAAGTGTATAGAAAATTATATGTTGTGCAAGTATGATAGATAAATGATTTAAATCGATATAAATCCAATATAATCAATTGATAATTATCCATTGATAAATCCATAATCCATTGATAGTTATACATTGATAAATTTAAAAATAAACTAATAATTATCC
Source organism: Caerostris extrusa (assembly GCA_021605095.1). NCBI lineage: Eukaryota > Metazoa > Arthropoda > Arachnida > Araneae > Araneidae > Caerostris > Caerostris extrusa. Next base: position 32,152 of record BPLR01007084.1, on the reverse strand, counting down.
ACTGATAAATTCAAAAATCCATTGATAATTAAATACATTGATAAATCCCTAAATCTATTGGATAATTACCCATTGATAAATGTATAAATCATTTGACAATTAACCATTGATAAATCCATAAATCCATTGATAAATCCATAATCCATTGATATATATCCATTGATAAATCCATAAATTATCATTGGTAATTATCCATTGATAAATCCATAAATCCATTAGTAATTATCTATTGATAAATCCATAAAACCATTTTAATCCATAAATCCATTTATAATTATCCATTGAATAAATTCATAAATCCATTGGTAATTATCATTGATCAATTTGTTTTCCAAATATGGCAGCAGGCTCTGAATCGTCAACCAAACTGGGATGAGTTAAGATAATGGAACAGCAGAGAAAAGTTATCAGATGTTTATTGAAAAATAAAATCTTTGGAGGATTTTTTTTAAATGCAACATACGGAAATAATAATTTTGTTTCTTTATTTTGTAGTTGCATTTCTGCAACTTGAAAGAGGAAATGTTTTATTCTAAATATTTGTCAAGCAATAGTTTTGGTTAAGCGCGTGCATAAATAATGTCAGGAGGATTTGGAATAAGCAGTTGCTTATCTTAATGTGATACTTTGTGGTGCGTTGGCGAAATGCGGGTAATATTATTTGATCTTTAAAACAGCATTTTGCCTGGTATTCAGTTTTTTAAAAATATAATTATTGAGCTTTCGTGATGAATATTAGACTAAATGTTTTTAGATTTAATAATTTTTTTTTTCATATATTAATGAAAATAATTCTTGATATGAAAATCCTCTCCGGACTTAAGTGCTTATAAAAATTATGTTTTGTGCAAAAATTTCTTTTTTAGATTTTAAATCGATAAATCTGTATAATAATAATCCATAAATCCATTGATAATTATCAATTGATAAATCCACAAAATCCATTGATAATTATCCATTGATAAATCCATAAATCCATTGATAAATCCATAAATCCATTGATAATTATCCATAAATCCATTGATATCCATTGATAAATCCGTTGATATCCATTGATAAATCCATAAATCCATTTATAGTTATCCATTGATAAATCCATAAATCTATTGATAGTTATCCATTGATAAATCCATAAATCTATTGATAGTTATCCATTGATAAATCCATACATTCATTGATCAATATCCATTGATAAATCCCTAAATCCATCGATAAATCCTTAAATCCATCGATAAATCCATAAAAACGATAAATCCATAAATCCATCGATAAATCCATAAATCAATTAATAATTATCCATTGATAAATGCATAAATCTATTGATAATTATATTACTTGTTAACAAAATCTAGACATCTGTTCGAGTTCTAAAAATTGTTCCGCCAGCAATGCTAGTTGTAATAATAGCAATTATAATGATATGTTCATTTGATTTAGAATCTGACTCATCATGGAAAAAGATTACCATTGCTTCAACTGAGATTGTTCAACTTCGAGGTTCTACCATAATGGATAATGTGAATATGAGGCACATCTTCAGGATGTTCCCTTTTGTAACTTAGTTCGAATCGATTCCTAGATTGTCGTATTTAACTTCTAATTTTTTTTTGGAGTCCATTGGAAGTAGAGGAATTTTACATTTTAAGCCGTTAAATTCATAAATGTTAACCGGTAACTTTTTTTATAGTTGTTGTCAAATTTTAGAAATATTCTTCAGGTTTGTAAAATAAACTTATAACTATTTTTTATCAGCAACATGTACAAAATGTAAGAATAATATTGTTGTCATATCTAAAAATTTGAACCTGATTCATCATAGAAGAAGAACACTACTCAAAACAATTAGAGGATAATGGGAGTTCGGTATGAAATAGCCATGTAATCGACAATGTTTTAAAAAATAAAATAGAAGAGGTTAAAAAGGAAAACTATAACATTTGCAAATTATAACATAACAAGTTTTATTTATTAAAATACGTTGCAAGAGAAACATATTCTATGTCGGTTTACTTATAACGTATTCTTTCCCTCAGAAAATAATGAAAGAAATCAACAAAGTCTTTCAATAATCTGATATCTACAATGCAGTAATAATCTGTGCAAAAAGAAACAAGGAACATTTATTTGAGACGAAAATGCAGGAAATATCAAATAATGTGGTTTGTTAAACATAATTGAATTTGTACCGTGAATCAAAATATGATATATTAAGATAATAAAACATTAGAGTAAATGTATTTATTGAATTTATACATACATATATATATATATATATATATATATATATATATATATATATATATATATATATATATATATATATATATACATATACATAAAAACATTAAAAATAAATATTACAAATCTTTGAAATTAATACTCGTTCCATATTTTTGGTTAATAATCATAATGAAATGATTCTTGAAGAAGATGTTTAACTGTTTAAAAAAATAAACATTCAATTTTCATCGGTAAACTTTACTTCAAGAAAAAGGAACTTTTTCCATCAACATCAATAATAATTGAAATAAAGTTCTGATATGATGCCAGAACCAGAATAACATCTTTCTGATAATTAGTTTCCGCATTAACTTTCAAATAATATACCATTTCCTTCCGAAAATATTAGAAAGTATTTTCTTTTATTATTTGGCAACACAAAACATCAGAGGAAGTTGGCCATGCTTTGTTGCTTTTTGATGTTCACAATCTTTGTTAAACAACTATTTAAATGAGTTCTTTAACTTGCTTTTTTAGAAAAGAAGTTGAAAACTTTGATATGCTTAGTATGAAGAGAAGAACTTTAAAACTTTTGAATTTTCACTTGAAGTTTTTAATTTACTTTCCGATTTTCATATAAATTTATGTTAATGAACTTCGAAACTAATTAAGGAGGCTAAAAGGTGATCGGGATTTTGTTTTTTTTTAATAAAGTGGAACAAGAAGAATTAGTTTATTGTTTTTGTGTTTGAGAAAAATTAAATTGAATGTAACCAACTTTTTTTCCACAAAATTAGTATTTGCAACTAACTAAGTAAAGAATATAATAAATAATTGTGAAATCTACCTTAAATTATCTTTAGTTTGTGTTTATAACAAGAATAATTTCTTTAAAAATGTTATTAATTTATAAATAGATCAAAGCAACAATATATAACTTCCTTTTCAGATATGGAAATATTTTTTTCAGGAAATTCTGACGATTTTGATGTTTCTAATTCCACTTGGTAGACAACAATAATTACAAAAATAATATCGTTAGTTAAACTTTTCAGCCTTTCTATCTGATGGCCACGTAACTATGTGGTTCTTCATTTTACTTTATATCATTTCCTTATTTTAGACACCTGATGTCTGATGGCAAAATTTTCCTTTTATTTAGACTGAGATTTTCCTTTTATTTAGAGAGAGATTCCATAAAATGCCACAGTCATATATATCAACACAATTACACAGTTACAATGATATAGTTACAAAAATAATTTAGTTAAACTATTCAACCTTTCCATCCGATTGGCATCTAACTATTGGCTCATCATTTTACTTTTATATCATTTCCTTATTTCAGATACCAGATGTCTGATGGCAAAATGTTTTCTGGAACTTAAGAGAAAGACTCCACAAAATACCATAGTCATATCTATCAACATATTTACACAATTATAAAGATATACACTCAAGAGCCAAAACATTATGCCCACCCTACATTTTGCAATGTACTCGCCTGGATGACGTGGAAGGCACGTGATCAGGTGGAAGTGGTATTTAACTGCTGCTGGAGAGTCTGAAGAATCATTCTTTCACTTACTTCTGTGTGTGATGGGAAAGGCTGCGGATCTTTAGCGACTTTGATAGAGGGCAGATTGTAATGGCTCGAAGGCTCGGAACAAGTATTTCCGAAACTGCACGACTCGTGGGTTGTTCGCGATCTATAGTTGTTAGTATTTATGCAAAGTGGATGAATGACGGTGAAACCAGTAGTAGACGACATGGTGTTGGACGTCCACACGCTATCAAAGAAAAAGGTCGTCGGAGACTGTCTCGCATGGTGAAGAAAAACCGGAGTCAGACAATGGCTCAGCTGACAGCCCAATACAATGCAGGACCAAGTAGAATAGTATCGGAGCACACTGTTCAGCGGACACTGTTGGGTATTGGGCTACGCAGTAAAACGTCTCGCTCGTTTGCCTTTGCTGACCAAGCGTCATCGCCAACTGCGCCTGCGCTGGGCCCGGGAACATCGTGACTGGTCCATGGATCAGTGGGCGAGAGTTGCCTGGTCAGATGAATCACGGTTTGTCATTCATCACGCCGATGTCTGTGACAGGATACGCCGTCTTCCAGGCGAACAGTTGCTCCCTCAATGTATAGTAGGTCATACACAGGCCGGTGGTGGCGGTATTATGCTTTGGGGGACGTTCTCTTGGGCGTCTCTGGGACACGTTGTTGTGGTATAGCAGACCATGAATGCTACAGGGTATCTGAACATCATTGCGGACCAGTTGCACCCTTACATGGCCTCTGTTTTCCAGCAGGAAATGGAATGTTCCAACAGGACAACGCCCCTTGTCACAAGGCTAAAATTGTGTTGGAGTGGTTCCAGGAACATGATGCTGAATTCCAGTTAATGTCCTGTCCGCTAACTCACCGGATCCCAATCCGATATAACATTTGGGATGCCCTGGGACGGCAGCTCAGAGTTCAAGACCACCAATTCGCAATATCTCGGATTTGCGTGACCGTGCTTAAACATCTGGTGCAATATGTCTCCATCTACCAAGGACTTGCGGCATCCATGCCAAGGCGGGTTGAAGCTGTGTTGATATGAGCCCCAGTGTGTGAGCCCCCAGATATATATATATATATGGGGCACCAACGGCAGAATGCTGCCATATGTATGATGGCACCTGGTTTACTAGAATTTCTGAGCGTTAGACAGAGAGAGTTTACTGACTCTCGTCATAATTTTCAAAACACGAATGAGATAATTTTAACAAACTGGTTTTGTTTGTTTCTCGCTCTACGGTTATTTTGTCACACTTTTAGACTTTGGAGAATTTACGAAATCCTTTTCTTATCTGATCAAATAATCTCAGATTTCATGAAAATTAAACCCTTTTAAATCCATGTGTTGTGCCTATACTCCATTGTCCTGCAGTGCGGGACGGACCTTCTAGGAGCTGCGGCTGTTTTTAATGACAAAGTTTTCTCTAGAAAACATCCATGTCTTGTCACCGCCAGATTCAAACCTAAATCTTGTGGTACCAAAGGCTCGGCCCCAAGCCAACTGGCCACCAGGTCACAATTATTTTTCAATGATATTAATATTTTTCAATTGTACAAAAAGTTCACTAACAAAAGTATCCTAATTATAACAAAGCAGGAAACACAGAACATAACTATGTCTCCATGTCATCATGTCACCGTCAGAACTTGAACCTGAAGCCTATATTACCAAAGGCCCAAAGAGCTAGCCAACTGGCCACCAGGTCACTACTATTTTAAATAAGATTAATATTTTTTAATTGTTTAAAAATTCGCTGACAAATTTATCATATAAATATCAAAAATAGGAAACACAGAACATAACTTTGATTCCATAAAATCATCGTTTTAGTTTAATTTTTTTTTAAGTTTCCTATGCTAAAATATATGAATAATTCAAAAAAAAAAAATATTTTCATGTAAAAATACCAAGTAAATCAAACTGCCCTTTTCTTACTACATTGAGTCTGCCCGAGAAAAATCAATAATAATCAATTCCTCCCTCCCCTATCTTTTTTTCTTCATCTCACAATCATCTCCATCCTCCCCCAGATCTCTAGAATCTCCTCCCGAATTTACCCGAATTATGTATTCCTGCTCTCTCTGCTCTTTTAATGCTCACCTCCCACGATTCTCATGCGGCCTTCCCTCTGCATACATTACACGATATTCCCCTTCTGGGAAAAAGGGAAGTGGGATAAAGGGCTACGAAGTACATAAATGCAAATTTAGAAAAATAAAGATTCTTAAAGGGAGGAGGAGAAAATTTTGAGTTCATGAAAGGGTGTTGCTTTTGCTGCAACACATTGTAACACGATGTTAATCAGACAGAGATTTGCTAAAGCGGTCTGATGACCAATTGACTAGCGGTCTGGCCGTTGTTACAACAGGCTTCAAGTTCGAATCCTGGCAGTGGCATGGATGTTTCTTGGGGGTTCGGAATCCACATTTAAACTGCAGGTCCCACAAAATGTGCACAAAATGTCCGCAGAGCAACAAACCAAACCAAACCAGTTTGCTAAACAATCGCATTCGTGTTTTAGTAAAATTGTTGACGAGAGTCGGTAAACTCTCTCTATCTAACGGTCAAAAATTTGAAACCAGTGCCATCATACATCCAGTAGCACTGTGGGCGTTAGTATCCCAGGCATCAGGTGTGAATCCTGATGGTGGTATGGATGGTTGTTTGGTGGTTCTGAATACACGTTAAACTGTAGGTCACGGTCCAATTAACCTAAAGCGTGCACAAAATGCCCGTAGAGAGACGAACTAAATTAGACCTGTGTTCCTAGTATGAACACTGTTGTTGTAGCGATGTTGCTTTGTAGAAGATTTTAAACATGAATTTTTGTTTCTCTCCAAGGAGGATCGGAACATTAATTTGGTAGCATGAATTGTTTTAAAAGTTGGAGTTGTTAGCGATGCAAAGGGCATTTCATAGTTGATCCTGTGTTCCTAGCGGTCTGATGGTCAATTAGCTAGTGCTCTGGCATTTGTTACAACAGGCTTCAGGTCCAAATCCTGGCTGTAGCATGTGTGTTTGTTAGTGGTCGGAATCCACAGTTAAACTGTAGTTCTTGTCTAATTAGCCTAAAGTTTGCATAAATGACCATGGAGTGACAAATCAAACTAATTGAAACAGTATCACCTCGAATGTTTATTGTTTTTTTAAATTAATATCATTATTTAAAACTGTTACTATTGATACCATTTTTATTCTTGAAAATGTATACGGTGTCCTAAAATATTTTAATTCAATTTTTCTTTTTAATAATTATTTATTTATTTATTTATGGACATAATTTATACTCTGTGATTCCATCGACAAGAGATGAGGTAGAACCTTGTCTTTCGGGAAGAATTTTTAAAGGCAACTTCTCCGCATTTGAGTGCCGTATATAAAAAATACCGGGTAAATTCCCACCAGGCGAGCCCAACTATCGATAAGCGCTTACACAAGTTGTTATAACTGCCAGTCGAATCTACTCCTTATTGAAACACTTTAATGAATGGGAGCTTTTGTAGGATTTTTAATTGTTGAGCGTTGGGGTAGATTTGATAAAGTATCGACTTTAAAACCGTAAATCCCCGGTCTAACAGGATCGTAGAGAGTTGAGAATACTGGTACTCCGCGTCCTTCTCAAGCTGCACTCATCTCCTGGGTAGTCTGAGGAAGTGAGAGTAACTTCTGTTGAAAAATTTGCTTATGGTGCAAAATATAACTCTCTAAGTATTTGCCAGCTGCATTAAAAAAAATTTCAAAAGATATTCCTCTCCCATTTAGCTCTTGTAGACGTAGTATAATATATAGTAAGCAACAGGTTCAGCATTCTGAGTAAAAAGTTGAAATCTATATAGAAACAATTCTGTGGGGCATCAGTAAGAAAATGATCTTGAGATGGGATTTATAACATATTATATCTGATTTAAAAATAACCATAACTTTTAGCCCTCCAATTTTTAATATCCTACTATATATGAGTTTTATCTTTATAATGTCCCTTTTATATATTCTGCATGTATTATGTCATATAAAAATATTTTTATAATACAATTTACCAAAATTATTTCTTACCTTTTACGAAAATTTCATCAAACACCAATTTCTCAGTCAATGTAATCAATTCTATTCTCTCTATTTTTACTCAATTCTTCAAAATAATAAATTTCAAAACAGGGTATTGATAACTTCTACTTTATTGACTTTTAAGCCCTTTTGCACAAATATTAATTTCATGTATTTGATTTTTTACTTTTTATATTACTTGACTTTGCTGAAATTTAATATTTCTGAAAACTCTTTTTTAATATTTTTAATAATAGTTTTCAGTAAATCACCAGATTTCGCTTTAGAATTAAGATTCTATCTTCCTTATTAAATTGAATTTTTTGTGTGTGTGTTTTTTTCCTCCTGATTTTATCATTATTTCTTTAACGTACTTTCATTAGCTTTTCCAGACCCGAATCGATCCAATCGGATTTTTTTACTTACTTCACATATTTTTTTTTATTTCTCACGAGATGTTATTGTGCTTATAGTAGGAAAAACATAATTTTTTTCTACAATTTCTTTCACTAGAATTTATTAAAGCTTTAAGTCCCTATAGTTACTGAGATTGTATTTTTTTTGCAGATTGATAACTTTTTATCTTTAACATATTTTTTATCTGATAAGAGAAAATACTTAAGAACCTCAGAATAATACAAATTAATTTACATGTTGCAGTCGAAGAAAAATTTATTTAATTTCATTTATCAAATGAAAATAATTTCTAGATTTTCTTAATTTTTTTTAGATAAATTCCAAATAAACTATAATTCCCTATTGATAAAAATAAAGTCTATATTTATTTGGAATTAATGTCTATATTATATTATTAATGTAATGTGAATATAATATTATTATTTATATTAAGTTATACACAATACCCCATTCTGCCTGGATCTCCACCAGGCTTTCAGTTCAAAGTCCTGGTAGTAATGGGTACTTGCAGTGGTTCGAACTCCCCTTAAAATGTAGGTCCCAGTCTCACATGACTGTAGAGCTTTGGGCATAGGGCTCGGCCAACCCCATAAAAGTTTTGATCTTCATCTCATGCTTTGAAAATCTGGTGGCAGACGACCTGGGCCCACCATGGGGCTGTTGCGGCAATGATTACGACGCGCACTAATTTTAGGTACGTGTTCAAAAGGTTACATTTTTAGTTAATGGTGTTTTCTGTCTAGTTGGTTCATTTTGGTTCTGTTCTTTGGTTTTTATGCCAAAAGAATTTTTGATTTATAATATATTTTTTATAATGTATCATAATATATAAATATAAGTAAATATAATAAATTTAATTGTACAATAAATAATGAAGCTTTTTTCAGACGTAAATTGATTCAATCTGATTTTTAACTTTACTTATTTTTTTTTTATTCCCTTATCGAGAAGCTATTGTGCTTTAAGTCTTTATAGTGAAATGATAAAAACCAAATTTTTTCTCAATGATTTTTCACTTGGATTTATTAATCTTTGAGTCCCTATATTTATTGAGGATTATATATTTTTTGTTCTCACAGATAACTTTATCTTTAACTTACTTGCTAACTAATTAAAGGAAATATTTAAGAACCTCAGAATAATACAAAATAATTTACATGTTTCGGACTAGGAAAAATTTATTTAATTTCATTTACAGAAATGAAAATATTTTCTTAGATTTTCTTAATGCTATTAGTCATAATTCCAAAGAAGTTACTGTTGTTATACATTGTTATTATTTCTGTGCTACAAACACAGTTTTAGGTACGTGTCCAAAAGGTTACATTTTAGTTAATGGTTTTTTTTTTTTTCGGTCTGACTTTTGGTTCTGTTCTTTGGTTTCTATATGCTAAAAAATTTTTATATTTTTATAATGTATTTCATAATATATAAATATAAGCAATATAGTACATTTAATTATGCTATTTTTTAAAAAGAACTTAGATAGATTTCAGGGTAAAAAGATAAATTTCAAGAATAAATTACTATTATAGTGGATGTCGGTTTGTTTGTTTGTGCAGCTGATCTGGGTGGGGTCGGTCTTGACGAGTCACAACACTCAGATTTACTTACAAACACGTCAATACGGCAATAAAACCACAATAAACTCTAAACATTATTTAACACATATGAGGCATATTTAACGATATATAATAAAAGATGATGGAAGGATTCCACTTCTAGCTCTCGGGAAGAGAGGATTTCTCATTCAGTGCCAGTTGCGCCGTGCGTCTTCTCGGGCAGAGTCTTGATGCCCTCTTGAGAGTCTTGATGCCGAGAATTGAGGACTTCTTTTTGAAAGCCGCAAAGGGCGCTCTTTTGCAGTGCGTAGGGGGTAGCATGGTTACACTGTTAAATTTAATCTAATGACATAAAACCTTTCAATTCGAACTAATTTGTTTTTCTTTTTGAACCAAACTTCTATCTATCTAAAAATTCAGTAAATCTTCCATTTCAATACTATAGGAAAAAACTAGAAGTGAAAATTTTTTAATGCAATGAAAACTGAATTCATTATTGTCATTAAAGCCAATTAAAATTTACATTAATTAGAGATTTTTAACCTTCATTTCAGCGAGAACTCTGAAATTCAATTTATTTTGAACACTTAGACCAGGGGTGGCCAACCCCGTCCCGCCATTAATAATTTAACACACATTTATAAAATATATTTATTTTTGTAATAGTCAAAGTAGTGGCCAAAATTATGAGAAAAAAATTAGCTTTGATTTTAAAATGATATTCGATTTATTTGTCATTTTTTAGAGGATTCCGAACCACTACAAACATCCATAGCACTGCCGGGTCTTCATGGTAACTAGCACCTGAGCGCTAGTCATTTAGCCATTATGCCCATTAATTCCCGTTTATAAAATATTCACCAATCTGTTGATTATAAATGAAGAGAAAAACAGCAATAGAAAAAAATATAAACAACTATAATCAATACATGTCTTTTCCCAGATCTTTGTCATAAGATCTGAAAAGTAAAAACTCCCAACCTTTCAAATCAACACATAATGATATGATATATCATAAGAAATCTTCAAAATAAAAGTGAATAAATATTCTGCTTTTCGAAATATTAAATTTAGCTCCATCCGTTTGCATAACTTCAAAAACAACGGAGGCAAAACTCAAACGCACTTTGCGAAACATTATTTTCGATCGGGAATCACGCACACAACTTCTCTATCTTCAGAAGTATAAACAAAAAAGCAAACCGTAATAAAAAGTAAAAACAACCCCAGAAAACGCCGAGAGAAAAAAAAAAAAAAAATAAACTTTTATTTTCGTTTCGGCTTAGGAGTTTGTGTGTTTGTCACCTGAATAATTCATACCACGAATCGCCTTACAAAATTTTGCAAATGTTGTTTTCGATCCTAATAACGTCATGTGGGCCCGCAAACAAACGAATCCAAATTGAATATTCCCTGAGCGAGTCATGGTGCGGTTTTCCTTACGATTCGAACGAGTAAAAAATAATTCGAGTTGGAATTTATACGAATGCTGCACATAATATTTTCTCCATTTAAAATATTACAAAAATAAACAAAGCTTTGGCAGCCATCAAGTTTCGAGAGGCGTCAAATGCTTTCAAATCGAATTTTAATCCTAAAACAGGACTGCTTTTTTTTCCAAACAAGTAATTCCTACGTTGCTATTGATCTGGAAAAATGTACTTCTATTTGCATTTGTTTATTTTGTTTTATTTTATTTTGTTTCTTCAAAAATTCTGAATTCTGAAATGTGCCCGTGTTTATTTCTACGCTTGGAGCTCTATAAACTTAAATTGGTTTAGACGCCAGTTCGCTTGAAATCTTCTTTTAAAATGGAGTGAGATATTTTGCAGATCGGCGTGAACTTTGGTATAAAATTGTAAACATTGATTCAGGAAAAGATATAAAGCATCTACAACAAAAATGACCAATACTACCTATTTTTTTTGTTTAAAAAAAGTATTTGTTAGAAACATAATTGCTAATGATATTTTTTGCAGATTATTATAAACATCAACATAATGATTACAATAGGTTGTATTACTATGACCCCGAAATCTTCGTTACCGAACGCTAATCACTTTGTCATCAAGCGTATTAATTCCTATTTATAAAATATTAATAAATATGTTATTTATGTTGTTCTAATGCAGCTGGCAATACAGAGACAGTTAATCTTTATGCCATAAGCAAGGGCTGCCAAGTTGTTACACGTTTAGCTCTAACCAGCGGGCACTGTAGCTTGGTGGTATGCTATGGACGGGAGTAACACAACCCTCAGAAGGCTCTACAGTCATATTAGGACGGGATGGAAAGTGGATTCTAAACCACTATAAACATCCATGGCATCGCCGGGACACGAACCTGAAATCTGTGGCACCGAGCATTCAACACTAGGCTATACCAATAATTCGTATTTATAAAATAGTTATCAATATTTTATTTATATATTCTTAGAAAATACAGCAATAGAAAAAATATAAAAAATTACAATCCATACACGCGATTGAATGGCATGGCTTTCTGGGATCGATTTTGGGTTCGAATAACGGCGGTGCCATGGATGTTTGTAGTGGTTCGGAATTAACTTTAAACTATAGGTCCCGGTCTAACTTGATTGTAGAACGTTGCAGCCAGCATTGTTACTCCACGTCCGTAACTTATCTTCAAGCTACACACAATTTCTGGGTAGTGCTAAGTGAGTAACGTCATTGCAGAGCTTGCTTTAAGGCATCAAATACAACTGTAGTAAGTGTTTGTTAGCTGCATTAGACAAAAAAAAAAATCCATACATGCTTTTTATCCGAGATCTTTGTCATAAGATCTAAAAGTAAAAAACTCCTAACCTTTCAAATAAACACATAATGATATGATATATCAAAAGAAAATCTTCAAAATAAAAAGTGAATAAATATTCTCCGTTCCGAATTATTAAATTTAGTTCCATCCGTTTGCGTAACTTCAAAAACACGGGAGGCAAAACTCGAACGTACTTTGAGAAACATTATTTTCGATCGAGAATCATGCACACAACTTCTCCTTATTCAAAAGTATAAACATAAAACAAACAAACCTTAATAAAAAGTAAAAACAATCCCAGAAAACACCGAGAAACAGAAAAAAAAAAAAAAATAAACTTTTATTTTCGTTCCGGCTTACGAGTTTGTGTGTTTGTCACCTGAATAATTCATACCACGAATCGCCTTACAAAATTTTGCAAATGTTGTTTTCGATCCTAATAACGTCATGTGGACCCGCAAACAAACGAATCCAAATCGAATATTCCTGAGCGAGTCATGGTGCGGTTTCCTTACGATTCGAACGAGTAAAAAATAATTCGAGTTGGAATTTATACGATTGCTGCACATAATATTTTCTCCATTTAAAATATTTCAAAAAATAAACAAAACATTGGCAGCCATCAAGCTCGCAGAGGCGTCAAATGCTTTCAAATCGAATTTTAATCCTAAAACAGGACTGCTTTTTTTCCAAACTCGAAATCCTACGTTGCTATTGATCTGAAAAATGTACTCCTATTTGCATTTGTTTATTTTGTTTTATTTTGTTTCTTCAAAAATTCTGAATTCTGAAATGTGCCCGTTTTTATTTCTGCGCTTGGAGCTCTATAAACTTAAATTGGTTTAGACGCCAGTTCGCTTGAAATCTTTTTTAAAATGGAGTGAGATATTTTGCAGATCGGCTTGAACTTTGGAATAAAATTGTAAACATTGATTCAGGACAAGATATAAAGCATCTACATCAAAAAATGGCGAATGCTGCTTTTTTTTTGTTTATATTTTTTGTGTTTTTGTTTTTAAGAAACATAATTACTAAAGATATTTTTTAAGATTATTATAAACATCTGTATAATGATCATGATAGGTTATATAATAATATAGAATGATATAATAATGGGTTATGATATAAGGAGTATGAATAGCTTTGCAAAAAATTGTTCTCCAAGACAAACTCTACAAGAACTTCAGATAAGGATTAGAGTATCCTAATTTTATTGGTTTATACAGTATTTTTCTTAATGATGATGATGTTCAGAACATTCACTTCGAAATTTATTTGTAACGTAAGTTTCAAATGCCTTTAGGATCATAATAAATCTATGTGGTCTGATGTCCAACGGCAAGCAAGCGCTCTGGCCTTTGGTACCACAGTTTTCAGGTTCAAATCCAGGCGGTGACATGTATGTTTTTAGTGATTCGTAATGCTTTAAACTGAAGGTCCCGGTCTAATTAGCCAAAATATACAAAATGACCGTGAAGCGACAAACCAAACAAACATGATAAATTTTTATAAAACAATTCAATATACAAGTCATTCAAGTAACTAATTCATAAGCCAGCTCTAATTTTCCTCAAATATTTTTAAAAATAGATGGTCAGTTATTCTTAAAAGATTTTTATAAGGATATTTTTGGACTTTTTATTTTTGAGGTGAAGTTTAAAATTCTTATCTCTGTTACGTCCTCTAACTTAAGTTAGTAACCCTTTCCCCTATTTCTATTAGCTGTGTCATTGACAAAATGCATATCGGATAACTCAGTGTTCGTGAAACGAGGCATATTAAAAGTGCATAGTCAACTGCTTTAATGAGAAACTTGTACGTGCAATCTACGTAATTCCGGTCACAAGTTCCTATCGATGTTCTCTACTTCCATTCATTTGCATGTGGAACTGCAAAAAAAAAAATTTATAAACCAATAAAATGAGGAATAAAAAGAGCCAGTAAATGAGGACAATAAAATGTTTACTCTAATTCTTGTCTGAAGTTCTTGTAGAGTATGTCTTGGAGAAAAATTCTTTTGCATAGGTTTTTCGTATTCCTTATAAATCATAACCCCTTATTATACCATTCTATATTAATATATTCATAGTTATATAACCTATCATAATCATTATATGGATATTTATAAAAATCTTCAACGGATATAATTAGTAACTATATTTCTTAAAAACAGTTTGTTTAAAAAAAAAAAAAAACAATATATAAAAAAAAAACAATTCCTAAACTTTTTCACTATATTGCAGAACATTCCTTTACAAATAAAGTTGAAATTTTCCTCCTACATCTGGCGCCATCTATTATTAGATACACGCAACTTAAATCTAAAAAAATAAATTTAATGAATGAATTAATATTTGAGAAAACTGTATTAACATCAATTGTCATCCACTACAAGCTCAAAAAAATTTATTTGAACTTGAGTGGATGAATAAAAATATTTTATGAACGATTGAAAATTTGAACGAGATTTATATAAAAGAATGCGAGCTAATAGTAGGAAATGAAAAAAGCCGTATTCGCCATTTTTGACGTTGATGCTTTATATCTTTTCCTGAATCAATGTTTACAATTTCATTCCAAAGTTCAAGATGACCTGCAAAATATTTCACTCCATTTTAAAAAGAAGATTTCATGCGAAACTAGCATCTAAACCAATATATGTTTATAGAGCTCCAAGCGCAGAAATAAACACAAGCACATTTCAGAATTCAGAATTTTGTGAAGAAATAAAATAAAATAAAATAAAAAAATGCAAATAGGAAGTACATTTTTCCAGATCAATAGCAACGTAGGATTTCCGAGTTTAAAAAAAAAAAAGCAGTCCTATTTTAGGATTAAAATTCGATTTGAAAGCCTTTGACGCCACTGCGATCTTCATGGCTGCCAATGTTGTGTTTATTTTTGTAATATTTTAAATGGAGGAAATAATATGTGCAGCATTCTTATGAATTCCAACTCGAATTATTTTTTGGCTAGTTAGAAACCGCACCATGACTCGCTCCGGTATATTCAATTTGGATTCGTTTGTTTGCGGGCCCATATGACGTTATTAGGATCGAAAACAACATTTGCAAAATTTTGTGAGGCGATTCGTGGTATGAATTATTCAGGTGACAAACACACAAACTCCTAAGCCGCAAACGAAAATAAAAGTTTATTTTTTATTTTTATTTTTCTCTGCGTTTTCCGGGGTTGTTTTTACTTTTTATTAAGGTTTGCTTTTTTTTTTTTTATGCTTTTGACGAAGGAGAAGTTGTGTGCATGATTCTCCATCTAAAATAATGTTTCGCAAAGTGCGTTTGAAGTTTTGCCTCCCATGTTTTTGCAGTTACGCAAACGGTTGGAACTAAATTTAATAATTCGGAACGGAGAATATTTATTCGCTTTTTTATTCTGAAGATTTTCTATGATATAGCATTATGTGTTTATTTGAAAGGTTAGGAGTTTTTACTTTTATATCTTATGACAAAGATCTTGGAAAAGACATGTATGGATTGTAATTGTGTATATTTTTCTCTTACTGTACTTTCTCGGAATTTATAAATAATATATTATTATTTTATAAAATCGAATTATTGGCCTGATGACTAGCGCTCGATGTTCGATGACGGCTCTGCTCTGTTAGCGCAACACATGTTCGAGTTCGAGTCCCTGTGGTGCCATGGATGTTTGTAGGGGTTCGAAATCCCCGTTAAACAGTAATTCCCTGTATAATATGATCGTAGTACGTTCTGGAGGTAGTGTTACTTGCTTCCGCAGTATAACATCTTCAAGTCACACGTGTCTCCTATGTAGTGCTAAATGAGTAACAGCTGTGCAGTCCTGGCGTATGGCACACAGATCAACTATCTCTGTATTGTCATCTGCATTAGAACAACAGCATGAATTACATATGGATTCATATTTTATAAATAAGAATTATTTGACCTGTTGGCAGAGTGATTAGCGTTCGGCGCCAAAGATTTATGAAATCTTTATAAACCCATTGTTATTACTCTATAATAACCATTAAATAACCCATTATTATATTACTCTATAATATTATATTCGTACTTCAATAACCAGTCATAATCATTATATTGGTTGTTTATAATAATCTGCAACACATATCATTAGTAACTTCGTTTCTTAAAAACAGTTTCTTTAAACAAAAATAAAAGCATATTTTTGAAGTAGATGCTTTATATCTGTTCCTGAATCAATGTTTACAATTTTATGCCAAAGTTCAAGCCGACCTGCGAAATATCTCGTTCCATATTAAAAGAAGATTTCAAGCGAACTGGCGTCTAAACCAATTTAAGTTTATAGAGCTCCAAGTGCAGGAATAAACGCGGGCACATTTCAGAATTCATAATTTTTGAAGAAACAAAATAAAATAAAATAAACAAATGCAAATAGAAGTACATTTTTCCAGATGGCCTAGTAAGTAGCTCTCGGGGCCATAGATGTTTTTAGTGGTTCGGAATCCACTTTGAACCTTAGTGCTGGTCCAATGTGATCCCAAAGCTTTGAGGGGGTAATGTGACTCGCTAACCTATCTCCAAGTTATACGCGCGACCTGGTTAGGGCTTAATGAATAACAGCGGTGCAGCCCTTGCTTATGGCATATAGATTAACTGTCTCTGTATTGTCAGTTTCATTAGAACAACTTAAATAACACATTGATTAATATTTTATGAATAGGAAATATTACGCCTAATGGCAGAGAGATTAGCGTTTGGTGCCGATAATTTCGGGTTCATAGTTAAATAGCATAATCATTCATTATTTTGGTGTTTATAATAATCAGCAAAAAATATCATTAGTAATTATGTGAATTAAAAATAATTTTTAAGCAAAAAAAAAAAGCAATATTCTCCATTTTTGAAGCAGATGCTTCATATGTTTTCCTGAATCAATGTTTACAAATTCATTCCAAAGTTCAAACCGACCTGCAAAATACCTCACTGCATTTTAAAAGAAGATTTCAAGCGAACTAGCGTCTAAACCAATTTAGGTTTATAGAGCTACGAGTGTATAAATAAACACGAGCACATTTCAGAACTCAGAAAAATAAATTAAAATAAACAAATGCAAATAGAAGTACTTTTTCCAGATCAATAGTAACGTAGGATTTTCGAGTTAGGAAAAAAAAGCAGTCCTGTTTTAGGATTAAAATTCGATTTGAAAATTGCTTGATGGCTGCCAATGTTTTGTTTATTTTTTTGTAATATTTTAATGGAGAAAATATTATGTGCAGCATTCGTATAAATTCCAACTCGAATTATTTTTTTAACTCGTTCGAATCGTAACGAAACCGCACCATGACTCGCTCAGGAATATTCAATTTGGATTCGTTTGTTTGCGGTCCCATATGACGTTATTAGGATCGAAAACAACATTTGCAAAATTGTGTAAGGCGATTCGTGGTTTGAATTATTCAGGTGACAAACACACAAACTCCTAAGCCGCAAACGAAAATAAAAGTTTATTTTTTATTTTTTATTTTTTTCTCGGCGTTTTCTGGGGTTGTTTTTACTTTTTATTAAAGTTTGCTTTTTTTTTTATGTTTATACTTTTGAAGAAGAAGAAGTTGTGTGCATGATTCTCGATCGAAAATAATGTTTCGCAAAGTGCGTTTGAGTTCCGCCTCCCGTGTTTTTGAAGTTATGCAAACGGTTGGAATAAAATTGAATAATTCGAAACCGAGAATATTTATTCACTATTTGTTTTGAACATTTCATCTATTTATTTGGCATGCTAAGAGTTTTCCTTTTGAGATATTATGACAAAGATCTTGGAAATGACATGTATGGATTGTAATTGTTTATACTTTTTCTCTTACTGTTCTTTCTCGGAAATTATAAATAACATAACTGATAACTAGAGCTCGATGACACATTTTTCTGGTTTGAGTCCTGGGTGTCGGATGGGTTTGATTCAGGGGTTTGATTCAGGTCTGCTCTGTTTGCGCAACACATGTTTCGGGTTCGAGTCCCAGCAGTGTGAGGGATGTTTGTAGCGGTTCGGAATTCACTTTAAACAGTAAGTCCCTGTATAATACGTTCGTAAAGCGTTCTAGAGGTAGTGTCAATCGCGTCCGTAGCATATATCTTTACTCGCGTCCGTAGCATAACATCTTCAAGCTGCACGTGCCCCCTAGATAGTGCTAAATGAGTAACAGCTGTGCAACCCTTGCTTATGGCATATAGATTCACTGTCTCTGTATTATTAGTTGCTTTAGAACAACTTAAATAACACATTTATTAATATTTTATTAATAGGAATTATAACGCCTGATGGCAGAGTGATTAGCGTTTGCGGCCGAAAATTTCGGGTTCATAATTAAATAACCTATCATAATCACTATGTTGGTGTTTATAATAATCAGCAACAAATATCATTAGTAATTATGTTTCTTAAAAGCAATTTTTCTGAACAAAAAAAATTGGTAGTATTCGTCATTTTCATATTCCTATATAATAACCCATTATTATATCATTCTATAATATTATATTCATACTTCTATAACATATCATAATCATTATATTGGTGTTTATAATAATGTGCGACAAATATAATTATGTTTCTTAAAAACTGTTTTTTAAGCAAAAAAGCAGTATTCGCCATTTTTGATGTAGATGTTTTATATCTTTTCCTGAATCAATGTTTAAAATTTTATACCAAAGTTTACTCCGATCTGCTAAATATCTCACTCCATTTTAAAAGAAGATTTCAAGCGAACTAGCGTCTAAACCAATTTAATTTTATAGAGCTCCAAGCGCAAAAATAAAAACGGGCACAATTCAGAATTCAGACATTTTGAAGAAATAAGATAAAATAAAAATAAATAAATGCAAATAGAAGTACATTTTTCCAGATCAATAACAACGTAGGATTTCCCAAATTGGAAAAATAACCAGTCCTGTTTTAGGATTAAAATTCGATTTTGAAAGCATTTGACGCCTCTGCGAACTTGAAGGCTGCCAATGTTTTGTTTATTTTTTTTTGTAATATTTTAAATGGAGAAAATATTATGTGCAGCATTCGTTTAAATTCCGACTCGAATTATTTTTTTTTAATCGTTCGAGTTATAGGAAAATGCGCACCATGACTCTGCTCCGGAATATTCAATGTGGATTCGTTTGTTGGCGGCCCATATGCCGTTATTAGGATCGAAAACAACATTTGCAAAATTTTGTAAGGCGATTCGTGGTATGAATTATTCAGGTGACAAACACACAAACTCCTAAGCCGCAAACGAAAATAAAAGTTTATTTTTTATTTTTATTTTTCTCGGCGTTTTCTGGGGGTTTTTTACTTTTAGTAAGGTTTATTTGTTTTTTGTTTATACTTTGAAGAAGAAGAAGTCGTGTGTATGATTCTCGATCGAAAATGATGTTTTGCAAAGTGCGTTTGAAGTTTTGCCTCCCATGTTTTTGAAGTTATGCAAACGGATGGAACGAAATTTAATAATTCGGAAAGGAGAATATTTATTCACTTTTTATTTTGAAGATTTCCTATGATATATCATATCATTCTGTGTTTATTTGAAAGGTTAGGAGTTTTTACTTTTAGATCTTATGACAAAGATCTCGTTCAGACATACATTGATTGTCATGGTTTATATTTTTCTATTGCTTATTTTCTCGACATTTATAAATAGCATATTGATTAATATTTTATAAACAGTAATTATTGGGCAAAATGGCTGAGTGGCTGGTTACCATGGAGACCTTGTAATGCCGTGGATGTTTGCAGTGGTTCGGAATCCACTATAAATGAAAAATAATTCGGATATTATTTTAAAATCAAAAACTAATTTTTTTCTCATAATTTGGGCCACTACTTTGACCATTATAAGATAAATATATTTTATAAATGTGTGAGAAATCTCCCGGGCCCGGAAAATTATTTAAGGGGGGACGCGAGTTGGCCACCCCTGGTCTCGTGCTCAAAAAAAAAATGAATTTCAGAGTTCTCGTTGAAATGAAGATTAAAAATCTCTAATTAATGTAAATTTTAAGTGAGTTTAGTGACAATGATAAATTCAGTTTTCATTGCATTAACAAATTTTCACGACCATTTTGTTACTTATCCCACTTGGTAGATATATAATCTAGATCAAGCCCCCGGACCCGTATGGACTCACGGTTGAAGGGGAAGGAAGCAGCTTCTGTTTTGGGGAAGCCCCATAGGTAGAACTCTGACTTTTGCTCCAAAATGCTTTTACAGTCATAGGAGAAACGGCTTAACGTGGATTCCGAACCACTACAAATATCCATGGCACGGTCGGGACTCGAACCCGAAACCTGTGGTACCGAGCGCCAGCCACTCGACGTTCAGACCCACGGCCATTTTTTCCCTATAGTACTGAAATTGAAGATTTACTGAATTTTTAGATATGTAGGGTTTGAATTCTGTCCCAACTTTATTCAAAAAGAAAAAAAACTGATTAGTTCGAATTGAAAGGTTTTCTGACATTAGATTCAATTTAACAGTGTAACCATGCTACCCCGCTACCCCCTACGAACTGCAAGAGTGCCCTTTGCAGCGCCCAGAAGAAGTCATGAATACTCTGGCCGGAGAGGACGCCCGACGCAACTGGTGCTGAATGACAATCTCTCATCCCGACAGCGAGAAGTGGAATCCTTCCACTCATCTTTTATTATATATCGTTAAATATGCTACATATGTGTTAAATGATGTTTATAGTTTATTATGGTGTTAATACCGCATTCACGTGTTTATAAAAATAAATCTGTGTGTTCTTGGACTTGTGACTCGACTCGAAAACACCCAGATCCAGCTGCACAAGCAAACAAACCGACATACACTACAATAGTAATTTATTCTTGAAATTTATCTTTTTTCCCTGAAATCTGTCTAAATTCTTTTTCTTTCTAAATAGCATAATTAAATTTATTATATTGTTTATATTTATATATTATTAAATACATTATAGACATTATACAAATTCTTTAGCATATAGAAACAAAAGAACAGAACCAAAACTGCAACAAACCTGACAAAAAAAAAAAAAAAAAAAGTTAACTAAAATGTAACCTTTTGAACAGGCACCTAAAACTGTGCTTGTAGCAATAGAAATAATAACAATGTATAACAAATACAGTAGTTTCTTTGGAATTAACGACTAATAACATTAAGAAAATCTAGAAAATATTTTCATTTCGTAAATGCAAATTAAATAAATTTTTCCTAGTCAGAAACATGTAAATTATTTGTATTATTCTGTGGTTTTTAAATATTTTCTTTCATTAGTTAACAAGTAAATTAAAAATAAACTTATCAATCTGTAAAAATAATTGTAGAAAAAAATATATGTTTTTATCATTTCACTATAAAGACTTAAAAGCACAATAACTTCTCATGAGAAAAAAAAAAAGAAAGTAAATAAGTAAAAAAAATCAGATTGCATTGATTTACGTCTGGAGAAAGCTAAATTATTTATTGTACAATTCAATTTATTATATTATTTATATTTTTATATTATGAAATATATTATAATATATTATATATTATAAAAATATAAAATTCTTCAGCATATAGAAATCAAAGAACAGAACCAAAACTTCAACCAACTAGATAGAAAAAACCATTAACTAAAATGTAACCTCTGGAACACGTAACTAAAATTGTACGTGTCATCATCATTGGCGTAAAAGCCCCATGGTGGGCCAAGGCCGTCTGCCTACTGGCAAATTTCGAAACATGACATGTCTTCTTTTTTTACGGGTGGGGTTGTCAGCCCTACGCCCAACGCTCTAAAGTCATGTGAGACTGGGAAATAAGGTTTAAAATGGATTCCGAGCCACTACAAACATCCATGACACCGCCGGGACTCGAACCCGAAACCTGTGGTACCGAGCGCCGGAGTAAAATAATAGTGCGTGTAGCAATATAAATAATAACAATATATAACAAATGCAGTAGTTTATTTGTAATTAATGTCTAACAAAATTAAAAAAAACTCTAGAAATTATTTTAATTTGGTAAATGAAATTAAATAAATTTATCTTAGTTTGAAACAATTAAATTATTTGTATTATTCTGAGGTTCTTAAGTATATTCTTTCATTAGATAAAAAGTATAAGATAAAGTTATCAATCTGTAAAAAAAAATATAATCCCAATAACTAAATAACTATAGGGACTTAAAGCTTAATAAATTCTAGTGAAAAAAAAAAAAAATCATAGAAAAAAAAATTATGTTTTTATCATTTCACTATAAGGACTTAAACTTATCGTGAGAAATAAAAAAATAATAAATAAGAAATAAAAAAATCGGATTTTTTACGTCTGGAAAAAACTAATGAAAAGTACGTTAAAGAAATAATCTGATAAAATCAGGACGTAAAAACACACACAAAAAAAAAATACAATTTAATAAGGGAAATAGAATCTTAATTCTAGGGAAATTTGGTAGATTTACTGAAAACTATTAGAAAAACAATATTAAAAAGAGGTTTCAAGAAATATTAAATTTCTGCAAAGTGAAAATAATAAAGTAAAAAAAAAAAAATCAAATACATGAAATTAATATTTGAGCAAAAGGGCTTAAAAGTCAATAAAGGAGAAGTTATCAATACTCTGTTTTGAATGTTATTATTTTTGAAGAATTGAAGTAAAAATAAGAGAGAATAGAATTGATTACATTCACTGAGAAATTAGTATTTGATGAAATTTTCGACGAAATAAAAATTTTTTGGGGGTAAAATAATATTTTAAAAACATATTTATATAATATAATACATGCAGAATGCATAAAGGAACTTTATAAAGGATAAAACTCATGCAGGAAACTAAAATTTGGAAGGCTAAAAAAGCTTTCTTTTATGATTCGGTTCCAAAAAACAATTTGCAAGAATCTAGGTTATTTTCTTTTAATCAGAAATACATGTTGGAATCTAACATAAGATCATTTCTTACTGATGCACCATAGGGACGATTTGCAGCAGTTTCAACTTTACTCAGATTGATTTAGTTGTTGCTTATTACACTACATTCGCAAGATCTAAATTGGAGAGGAATACCTTTTTGAAAAAGAACCCAAAAGGGTGGTATCTGAAGGTTTTGAACCCTCTTTATTCTATCCTATAACCCAAAGGGTAACATTTGATATATGTTAATTCTCCTTCTTCTCTCCTAGAACCTAAACAATGGCAATTTAGAGTTTTGAATCGTCCTTCTACTCTCCCAGAAGTGGCATCTGAAGGTGTTGAACCCTATTTCTTGAAGCCAAAGCTTGGCATTTGAAGGCCATTTCTCTCCTAGAATCCATAGAGTGGCATTTGAGAGTTTTGAAACTCCTTTCTTCCCTCCTAGAAACCAAAGGGTGTCATCTGAGGGTATTGAGCCCTCTTTCTTCTCTCCTATAACCCAGAGGGTTGATTTGATAGATTTGAATTACTTCTCTCCTAGAACCTAAAAGATGGTTTTCAGATTTTGAATCTTCCTTCTCCTTTCACGGAACTTCAAAAGTGGCATCTGAAGGTATTGAACCCTCTTTCTTCTTTCATTGAAACCAAAGGGTGGTAATTGACGGTTATGAATGCTATTTCACACTTAGAATGCATATGGTGGCATTAGAGAGTTTTGAATCTTTCTTCTCTCTTAGAAACCAAAGGATGGCATCTGGGGATATTGAGTCCCCTTTCTTTTCTTCTATAACTTAGGGGGAGGGGTATTTGATAGATTTGAATCCTCTTTCTTTTCTCCCAGAACCCAAAGAGTGGCATTTGATAGATTTGAAACCTCCTTCTCCTTTTCCAGAACCCAATGAGTGACATCTGAAGGTTTTGAACTCTCTTTTATTCTCCCCTGGAAATCAAAATGGGGTATCCAAGGGTTTTGAGCCCTCTTTTTCTCTTTTAGAACCGAAAAGTGGCGTGTGAGATTTTGAATCTACTTTCTTCTCTCCCATAGCCCAAAGGGTGACATTTGACAGATTTGAATCCTCCCCTCTTCCCTCCTAGAACTTAAAGGATTGCATTTCATAGTTTTGAATCTTCCTTCTCTTCGCCCAAAAGCCAAAGGGTAGTATCTGAAGGTTTTTAACCCTTTTATTCTATCCTATAACCCAAAGGGTGACATTTCATAGATTTGAATCCTCCTGCTTCCCTCCTAGAACCAGGATGGCATTTTAGAGTTTTGAATCTTCCTTCTCCTCGCCCAAAATCCAAAGGGTGGTATCTGAACTAGGTAGGTTTTGTACCCTCTTACAGACGTCTTCTCTCCTTGAAGCCAAAGGGGGCATCTAGGGGTTTTGAGCCCTCTTTATTTCTTTTTAGAACCAAAAGGGGCATGTGAGAAGTTTGAATCTTTTTCTTCCCTCCTGAAAATCAAAGGGTGGAATCTAAGGATATTTAGCCCTCTTTCTTCTCTCCTATAAACTAAAGGGTGGCCTTTGATAGATTCAATCCTCCTTCTTCTCTCCTGGAACCACTAGCATTAAATCCTACAGATTTATTGTGACCCCTCTCCTGCTAAGACACGAAAGTTTTAGGATCAGATTCACCAGCCAGATTTCGAATCTGGATCCTCTATTTAATGAAACCCAAGGTTCTATCCACCAAGCTTCTGCAGACGTCTTTCTTCTCTCCTATAACCATTTGATAGATTTGAATCCTCCTTCTTCTCTCCTAGAACCTAAAAGATGGCATTTCAGAGTTTGGAATCTTCCTTCTCCTCTCCCAGAACTCAAAGGGTGGCATCTGAACGTTTTGAATCCTCTTTTTTTCTCTAAAGGACAGAAAAGATGTCATGTCAGAGTTTTTTGAATCCTCCTCTCTTCTTTCGGAAACTAAAGACTGCCATCTGAAGATTTTGAATCTTCTTTCGTCTCTCTTAGTACCCAAAAAGTGGCATCTGAGACTTTTTAACTCTCTTTCTTCTCTCAAAGAACCCTACAATCTTACAGATTTATTGTGTCCGTGTCTTGCTAAGACACACAAATTTTTGGATCAACTTCACCAGCCAGATTTCGAATCTGGATTCCCTATATCTGATAACCCCGGTTCTATCCACCAAGCTTCTGCAGACGTTTATTAGGTGATTTTAAAAGCTTAATCCTTACAAGCTCAGTAACAAGATTAAGAGTAAAACTTCCATTTTGCTTCTGTGTCCAGGTTTAGAACTGAGCTGCGTTAATTCAAAAGCCCTGGGTACTAACCACTAAGTCATTCTACAGTCATTTAATTTGAATATATTATTTTTCTGACAACGTTAAGTAAAATGAAAATGGGTTTTATTTTTACTGTCAAAATGACAATTTTTAACATTATATAGGTTGACACAGATCTGATAGTTTACTGAATTTTAAACGATTTTAAAGGTGATTCATTCATTTCGAAAGTAAGATTCGAAATAAATTTGATTTTTTTTTTGTAGATATGTTATCTTGCATTAAAACTATTGAACTTTAAAAATCTATTGATCTTTTCACTAGTTACTATTTACTTTTACTACTAATACTGTTTAGTTGTTATCTAATACTGTCTTATTTAATACTGTTTTCTAGGTTGGAGGCAGGAAAACAAAGAATCAATTTTGCGAAAAGTGGTTAAAAGAAGTGAAATTAAAAAAAAATTATTTTAACAAAAGTGTAATAATTTTTTATAAATATTTGTACAGAGTAATCATATATTGCTATATTATAGCAAACATTTGAAGACTGGACATTTTATTCTCCATTGAATTAATTTCGACGAAAAATCGTATTAGACAATTAATCATCAAAGCTTTAAAAACGTAAAATATTAATTTTAAAATGTTGTTGATTAAATATATAAAGATCATGGTACTAAATTTATCTATAATGTTATTAGTTACCGTTGTCGATGCCTTAGAAACCACGTATTCACTGTATTCCTCGAACGCTCTTGGTGATGATACGTGTACCAAAAGCATATTGATTGGTATAGAGAAGATTGGCACAGAAAAGTGCCACAATTTTCGATGGAACGGATTTGTTAACTGGACTTGCCGAAAAGCAAGCTTCATTTTATTTTCACCTTTTAGCATGCAAATAATTCCATCGGACAGGGATTTTCTACACGCTGTAGTTATCTCCCGAGATGAGGTTATTTCTACAAGGAAGTACAGTTTGAGAGATTTGGAAAAATGTCGATCTGATGAGATGACGAAAGTAAGGTCAGAGCCTTTTGATTTTATGTGCCAAAACATACGAGATGACCACGTGGGATTTGGAAATAGAATTGCTAGAGTGTATCTAGACGATAGAGAAATTGGAAAAGATTTGAAATCGCTGATCAGTTTGATCAACGGTCGAATGGAGGTATTGTTTGTGAAAACAATTATTCAAGAATCGTGTATATGTCATGGCCTTTCCGGTAGCTGCACCACGAAGACTTGTTGGATGAAGGTACAAGACATTCATAAACTTAGATATCAGTTGAACCAAATGCAGGACTTGCAGACATATCCTCCCATAGAGTTAGCATTGGCACTTCAGTACACAGATTCTGGTGACTTGTTGAAAACATCAATCTGGCTTCATGTTATGACTTTAGTAGTTATTTTAACTGGTTAAATATTTTACAATTGACATGAATTTTAAGCAATTATTCTGGAAAGTGGATGGAAATATCCCAAAAAAGACAATTGTTTTTTGTCCAAACATATTTTTGAACTTTTTTCTTGATATGTTAATATTTTGTTGATTGATTCTTTTACAATTTTTCATCAATTTTTCAATTTCATCATTTTTTCCATTTCAACGTTTCTGAATTACGTTACGAATTATAGAACTATATATTGCTGTAAGATATATTGACTAGTTGAATAAAGTTTATTTTTGACGTTTCCTCTAAATAATAAAATTTATTTGAAATAAAACTTAACATTAAACAACATTATTACATTAAAACTACAGTGAATAGTAAGATAATTAAAACAATCTTGATTTTTAATATGAATACAGAGATAGTTCTAAAACGAATTGTATAGAAAGGTAAATATCCGGTTTAAAAACGGAAATGGACGAATCGAATACTTGCTTGTGGGTGTTTGAAATATATACTACTGTGTCAAAAAGTAAGACCAGTTTTCAATTTAAATTTCCCGGCATATGGTATTTTTTTTTCTTTTTTAGGTTGTTGAAATTGTCCTTGATATCTGTGTGAAATTTGACGCCAAAATATTCATTAGTGTTTGAGTTACACTTGGCTTTGTGAGATGCTAAAACTGATTCCGGTGATTTTTGAAATGTCTGAATTAATTGAGTTTGTTTTTGCTGAATTAATTGAGTTTGTATTATTTGTTTGCTGAATTAATTGAGTTTGTATTAATTGTTTGCTGAATTAATTGAGTTTGTATTAATTGTTTGCTGAATTAATTGAGTTTGTATTAATTGTTTGCCGAATTAACTGAGTTTGTATTGTGAGTTTGTATTAATTGTTTGCCGAATTAATGAGTTTGTATTAATTGTTTGCCGAATTAATTGAGTTTGTATTAATTGTTTGCCGAATTAATTGAGTTTGTATTAATTGTTTGCCGAATTAACTGAGTTTGTATTAATTGTTTGCTGAATTAACTGAGTTTGTATTAATTGTTTGCTGAATTAACTGAGTTTGTATTAATTGTTTGCTGAATTAACTGAGTTTGTATTAATTGTTTGCTGAATTAACTGAGTTTGTATTAATTGTTTGCTGAATTAACTGAGTTTGTATTAATTGTTTGCTGAATTAACTGAGTTTGTATTAATTGTTTGCTGAATTAACTGAGTTTGTATTAATTGTTTGCTGAATTAACTGAGTTTGTATTAATTGTTTGCTGAATTAACTGAGTTTGTATTAATTGTTTGCTGAATTGATCTGAATTGACTGAGTTTGTATTAATTGTTTGCTGAATTGACTGAGTTTGTATTAATTGTTTGCTGAATTGACTGAGTTTGTATTAATTGTTTGCTGAATTGATTGAGTTTGTATTAATTGCTTGCTGAATTGATTGAGTTTGTATTAATTGCTTGCTGAATTGATTGAGTTTGTATTAATTGTTTGCTGAATTGATTGAGTTTGTATTAATTGCTTGCTGAATTGATTGAGTTTGTATTAATTGTTTGCTGAATTAATTGAGTTTGTATTAATTGTTTGCCGAATTAATTGAGTTTGTATTAATTGTTTGCCGAATTAATTGAGTTTGTATTAATTGTTTGCCGAATTAATGAGTTTGTATTAATTGTTTGCCGAATTAATTGAGTTTGTATTAATTGTTTGCCAATTAACTGAGTTTGTATTAATTGTTTGCTGAATTAACTGAGTTTGTATTTGTTTGCAATTGTTTGCTGAATTAACTGAGTTTGTATTAATTGTTTGCTGAATTAACTGAGTTTGTATTAATTGTTTGCTGAATTAACTGAGTTTTACAGTATTAATTGTTTGCTGAATTAACTGAGTTTGTATTAATTGTTTGCTGAATTAACTGAGTTTGTATTAATTGTTTGCTGAATTAACTGAGTTTGTATTAATTGTTTGCTGAATTAACTGAGTTTGTATTAATTGTTTGCTGAATTAACTGAATTAATTGTTTGCTGAATTGAGTTTGTATTAATTGTTTGCTGAATTGACTGAGTTTGTATTAATTGTTTGCTGAATTGACTGAGTTTGTATTAATTGTTTGCTGAATTGACTGAGTTTGTATTAATTGTTTGCTGAATTGACTGAGTTTGTATTAATTGCTTGCTGAATTGATTGAGTTTGTATTAATTGCTTGCTGAATTGATTGAGTTTGTTTAATTGCTTGAGTTTGTATTAATTGAATTGATTGAGTTTGTATTAATTGCTTGCTGAATTGATTGAGTTTGTATTAATTGCTCGCAGAATTGATTGAGTTTGTATTAATTGCTCGCAGAATTGATTGAGTTTGTATTAATTGCTCGCAGAATTGATTGAGTTTGTATTAATTGCTCGCAGAATTAATTGAGATTAATTGTTGCAGAATTAATTGAGTTTGTATTCTCGCAGAATTAGAGTTTGTATTAATTGCTCGCAGAATTAATTGAGTTTGTATTAATTGCTCGGAAAGAGTTTGTAAATTGCTTGCAGAATTACAAGTTTGTATTAATTGTTCAGAATTAAGAGTTTGCATTAATTGTTTGTCGAAACGTATAGTTTGCAGACGATTCGGTGAGAGCATTCCTATATCGGAAAGAAATGTTTCAAGTGGTATAAATGGTTCAAAGAAGGCAGAGAAAGCGTTGCGACGAAGAGTCCTCGTCTAACCAACCTCAACCGACGAAGCTCACGTCCAAAAATTAAAGATTTGGTGCTTGCAAACTGTCGATTTACTATTAGAGACCTTGCCGATGATGTTGGAATTTCAAACTCGTCAAATCTCAAATGGTACCGAAAAAAAAGAATGCGGCAGCTCACACTGCGTTGATTCTCCGTGACTTTTTCGCCCAAAAATGAAACCATATCGTTCCACAACTACCGTATTCACACAGAGTGATTTCTGGCCGTTCCCTAAACTCAAAAGACCACTCCGGGGACTGCGTTTTGAGTCGACTATCAGACATTTCAAAAATCACCGGAATCAGTGTTAGCATCTCACAAAGTCAAGCACTAATGAATATTTTAACGTAAAATTTCACACAGATGTCAACAACCTAAACAGTGCCAACAACTTAAAAAAATTGAAATTTCATAAACACCGAGAATTTCAAATGAGAAACTGATCGTTTGGAAACAGTAAAACGCTGCAAAAGCAGTTATGTATGTTATTGTGAACTTTTTTCATCTAATTTTATTTTTAATATTGCAACATTTTAAATTAATGTAATCCTGATTGCAAAAATATTTTTAATGGAATTAAAATACCTCTAAGAATTAGCTTTGTTTGAATAGATCCAATTTGACTGCTTGCCAATTTTCCACATAATCTGTGGTGTAGCTTTATTTCCATAATATAAAGAGCCATAATTAATTTAAATATGCCTTCTAAGCTTTAAATCACGTAAACGGGCAGTCCCTTTCAATATAACAAAATATATATATATATATATATATATTCTAATGCAGCTGGCAAACACTTAGACACTTGGTCTTAAATGCCTTAAGGCTAGCGCTGCACAAACGTTACTCACTTTGCATTACCCAAGGGGCGCGTGTAACTTGAAGATAAGCCACGGACGCGGAGTAACAATGCCCCCGCAACGCTGTACGATCCTATTAGACCGGGACCTACGGTTTAAAGTGGATTACGAACCACTACACACATCCATAGCTCCGCAGGGACTCGAACCCGAAACCTGTGGTACCGAGCGCCAGAGCGCTAGCCACTCGGCCATTCAGGCCCTAAATATTTATATATATATATATATATATCAAAAATATTTTTTTCAATTCCTGCTATTAGTTGACACTCTCCCTATATACGCCTTGTTCAAATTTTTCGATCGTTAACAAAATGCTTTTTATTCCTCCACTCAAGTATAAATACATTTTTTTGAACTTGTAGTGGTTGACACTTGATGTTAATACAGTTGTTTCTAATATTAATTCATGAATTAAATTTAATTAATTAATTTTAGTTTTTTTTTTTTTAGATTTAAGTTGCATGTATCTAATAACAGATGACGCCAGACGTAAGAGGAAAATTTCAATTTTATCTATAAAGGATCTTCTGCAATATATACTGACTTTAAAAAAAAAAAATTATATTACTTGTTATTTTGAGCTCAAAATGACCTGAAGTAAATTGACAAGTAAGAGTAGAATCTAATCCAGGGGTGGCCAACCCGCGGCCTGTCTTGAATATTTTTCCGGCCCGTGAGATTTATAAGACTTTAACAAAACTTATTTATTTTATAATGGCCAAAGTAGTGAAAACCAATGTATTCAAAAAATACATTATTCGTGAATCCATATATTCAAAAAATAAAGTTATGAGAAAAAAATTAACTTTTGATTTTAAAATAATATTATGAATATATTTACAGCTATGAGTTCGCAAAATAATTAAATTATAAACACCAATTACGATGCAAAACCAATAATGATCATCACCAATTACGATAAAAAAAAAGATTACAATTATGATTGCAAATACCCAAATTGAGATCGATTTGCAAAAGCTAAGTAAAAAAGTGGAGAAAAAAATATCGCACTAGTGAAATAAAATATTTTTAATGATGTCATTTTTTATTTCACTTGTATTTAATTTCTAGTGTTATATATGTCTTTACATTGTGCATTTGGTATCATTATTATTATATTGTCTATGTTTACATGTAAGAATCATCGTAAACACAATAATAATAACTCATTCTGTTTCAATTTTCACTCAAAAAATGTCTATAGTGGGTCTAAATCTAATAGGGGGATAGATAATTTTACATGCGGCCCGCGGAGTTAGGATGCATTTCCAAAATGGCCAGCAAGATCATTTGCATTGATCATACCCGATCTAATCAATATCAGAGAAATTCGAATTTAAATCTAAGGTAATTCGTTGCATAGAAAAAAAAAAAAAAAAAAGGAGAAAAAAAAAAAGGGGAAAAAAAAAAAAACATTTCATTATTGTGTATTATGTAAGGTAATTAGCTT